>JAHWFO010053790.1:201485-223258 GCA_023313115.1 Rhysida immarginata
TCACTCATTACATGTTGTTACGAGTCGTTTGATATATTACATGCCATGTGTTAGAATTGAAACTTCCAATTGTACCACATCATGCCATAGGGCACCATTAGGGCACGTGCTACTAAACTGTTAACCATTATCATTATTTTCTCGTGATAGTCACTCATGGCACGTTGTTACGAGTCGTTTGATATATTACATGCCATATCTTAGCATTGAAAGTTCCAAGGTTACCATATGGTACCATAGGGCACCATTAGGGCACGTGCTAGTAAACCAATAACCATTATCATTATTTTCTCGTGATATTCACCCATGGCACCTTGTTACGAGTTGTTTGATATATTACATGCCATATCTTAGCATTAAAAGTTTCAATGGTACCATATGGTTTCATAGTGCACCATTAGGGCACGTGCTACTAAACCAATAACTATTATCATTATTTACACGTGATATTCACTCATGGCACGTTATTACGAGTCGTTTGATCTATTACATGCCATATCTTAGCATTGAAATTTCCAATGTACCATATGGTTTCATAGGGCACCATTAGGGCATGTGCTAGTAAACCAATAACCATTATCATTATTTTCTCATGATATTCACTCATTACATGTTGTCACGAGTCGTTTGATATATTACATGCTATGATTTAGAATTGAAAGTTCAAATGGTACCATATCATGCCATAGGGCACCATTAGTGTACGTGCTACTAAACTGTTAACCATTATCATTATTTTCTCGTGATATTCACTCATGGCACGTTATTACGAGTCGTTTGATATATTACATGCCATATCTTAGCATTGAAAGTTCCAATGGTACCACTCGGTACCATTAAAATACGTACTACTAAACAATTCAGACATCACTATATACCGTTATATTCATTCATGAGACATCCTTGCACGTACACGTGCCATTAGATTGATACTTGCTATCACTAGTTACTCTTTTATATTCGTTCATGATATGTTTTGAGGATTTGTTTGATATATTACATGCAATTTCTTGTTATAGGAAATGTTTAAGAGGGTATCATAATGGTACCATTAAAGCACGTGCTATTAGAGCACGTACTTATTCCTGCTATCTCACGTTCGTACTTCTGCGTACTCTGTTCCATTTTAATGGATTGGTGAAAACAGACTGTGAAAAAGTTAATTCGTTTTCAAGTTATCGTAATAAATGCTAAGCTCCCTAGGAATAAAAAAATTCTCCTGATTTAGGGACCGAACTGCCCTTTTAATAATCGTCAAACACGTGCATCCTGCACGCACACCATCTCATTAACGTTTAGAGCACGCGCAGAACCGAACACATGTTCTCAACACGCGTTTTACCAAATGCGAGGATAATTCGTTTCTTCCAGCAATTCAAGACATGATTGAATGAATTGTGAGATTGCAATACATGCTATTCAATACAGGCAACGCAATGAATTGTGGGATTGTCTACAGACGGACGGACGGACGGACAGCTGGACAAACCGATCACATAAGCACATTTCTATATATAGAAAATGTGCTAAAAAGCATATGTCAGCATACACAAGACAGAACAATTTCAGGATGGCAAGCTACACTGTTCCTGAAATTGTGATTGTTGGTGATCCGTTCATCGGATTTTGGATAAAAATTTTTGTTTTGTTCGGAATTTCGTGCTAAATAAGTCTTCAATTGGAATTTTTCGTGTATCTGTTACGGCTTTTAAGATAGGATTTGAATGTGTCCTAATTTACATATGTGGGATGATGAAAAGTGCACCATGGGATAGGTCACCCACAACTTCTTATTCATTGGATTCATCAAAATTGACATATCTGCTTCGGTTATGATAATAAAAAAGGGGGTGGGCTCATTTTTTGTATCCACCTTGTATAATAATATAATAGTAATAACTTATTAAAATAAATAATTTATTACATTCTTCAAATGAAATATAATATGCAAAAAGTATAAAAATATGTTTTCAATAATTAAAGTTAGTTTCATATATAATTTGTTCAATAACCTGTTTAAAAAAATTAATAGAAATTGGAAAGGAGCAGAATTTGAACTCAGGACCTTCAGCATTAAAATCTATTGAATTACCCACATGACCACATTGACTACTTATAGGTCAAACTCTCTGAATCTGTAAATATACAGTACATCAATACCTACATAACTAACTTTAAATGATTATATCTCGGAAATTAATGCTCTTTAGCATGAGTTACTATACCAAGTAATGGTGGGAGGGGTGCGTAACAACATATTTAAATTTCAGTTTAATCCAAGCTTAACAGACCTGGTTCTCCGCTTGTAAGTCTAAAGTTGATTCCGAGGGCACAATGACTTATTTAGAATCCGTAGCTTTGATAACGGATTTCCTTTCATATTTCATCATTCTATCCGAAGCTTCTTCCGTTTTCGACTCAGATCCATTTGCTAAAGCTCTGTTTTCCTCTTTAGATCTCATATCAATGGATTTGATTCCTGAGTGGATACAATCTGAAATTGAACTAGTCGGACAGTTTATGTGAATAAAACATTTACTTGATTCATTTTTGCTTTTCAATGGAGTTTCCTTAATTTCCTGAGCTATTTGTATAATATACATCCCAAAGCCCTTGTCGGTAATCGTACCTCTTCCTTGAGATTCATCATTGAGTTTATTCTCGCCACGTATAGAGAATCTGCATGTTGTAAAAGAAAATCCCTGATGAATCTAGCTCTTTTTGCTGGCCACCTTCGATTAATTGTTCATTATTTTCGCTTGTCAATATTACGTCAATCTTCTTGATTCTACCTAACATTTCTAATTTACCAAATAACTCTTTGTGTTTTACGATTCCAATATCAAACTATGCTAATAGCTAATCTAACCCTTTAGTTTGATTTACCACGCCGAACTGATAAATATATTCAATTTTATACTTCACTTTTATTAAACAAGGCGTCCCTTTCATCCTGTGAAAGTTTAGTGAATTTGTTATACCCATTCACTCTTCTTTCGCCATCTAATATTCCGCTTACGTATTTCTCTTCTCGGAGCGCATCAGAATGGCTCAACATATTAATTTGAACTGATGGATCTAGCGTGAAGCTTTCTTTCTGGAAGTAGGTACTTTCGAGCCTTTTATTTCTATTCTTGCTAGACTTTGGAAAATTACTAGTTTTACTGTCCGCTTCTTGTTTCCTCTTTCGTGACTTTTTAACAACTATATTAATTGGGGTAACTTTGCCTCCCTCATTACTTTTTTCGCTTTTACTCGTTCCTACAATAGTGTTAATTGTATCAAATCCACTCTTATTTTCATTATTGTTATTACATCCGTTACTCCCACTGTCAGCCTTTTTTCCTTGCATTGTTGAATAACTCCTCCCTTGAAAGTCCGACTCTGTGTATCGTTTCAGTTCCGTATACATTTCTGATACGCTTACACATTCAATGTCGCATAAATAACTTTTGAGATGGTACGGCAATGACATTAGCAGATAATTACAAGGAAGATGACGAGACGTTAACAGTAGTTTTAAAAATTAATTTTCAAACACCATTTTTTTTTCTTCTTACAGTTTATTTACTGTTTCTTAGAGATAAAATATTCGACTTTATTCTTTTTTACATCCAGGGTAATAAAATACACAGAAGAAACAAAACATTATGACCACCTACTCAATAACGCGATGGGCCACCTTTGGCGTGCAAAACAGCTGCAACTCGTATTGGCATGGATGGCACAAGTTCTTGGTAGATGACTGGAGACAGGTTGTACCAAACGTCTAAGCATCTGTCACGCGAAGTCGACATATTCAGACCTGGTGATATTTGAACTCTGAGCTGCCGCTCCATGACATCCCAAATGTGGTCTATCGGATTAAGATCTGGCGAGTTAGGTGGCCAGGACATTAATTGGAGTTTATGCTTATGCTCCTCGAAGTACTTCAACACAATTCGAGGCTTGTGATATGGGGCGTTGTCCTGCTGGAAGATTCCATTTCCAGCGGTGCAACTGGTCCGCAATGATGTTCAGATAGTCCCCAGCATTCATGGTTCGTTCTACCACAACTACGGGTCCCAGAGCCGCCCATGAGAACGTCCCCCAAAGCATAATACCGCCACCATCAGCCTGTGTATAGCCTTCTGTACAGGGGGGGGGAGCAACTGTTCGCCTGGAAGTCGGCATACCCTGAAACGACCATCGAAGTGATGAATAAGAAATCGTGATTCATCCGACCAGCAACTCTCTTTCACTTATCCATGGGCCAGTCTCTATGTTCGCGGGCCCACTGTAGGCGTAGTTGACAATGATGCTTGGTCAACAGAGGCACAGGAGTGGGACGGCTGCTGCGCAACCCCATATCCAACAGTGTCCGCTGAACTGTGTGTTTCGAAACACTTGCACTTGGACCTGCATTGTCAGCTGAGCCACTGTCTGGCGCCGTTCTTGCTTACCAACCGGGACAGTTTCCGGCGTCCTTTTTCTTTGATGACGCGTGGGCGTTTAACAACTTGGAGTCTACTGCTGGTTTCACCGTCATTTATCCACTTTTCATAAATACTAACAAAGACAGATCGTGAACAACCTACCAGTCGTGCAGTTTCGGAGATACACTTTCCGAGTCTTCGGGCCATTACAATCTGCCTTCTATCAAATTCGCTTAGATCAGCAGCCTTTCCCGTCACTCGCAAAATTAAGAGCAAGACTTATTCCTTACCTTCTCCAGCAGCACTTAAATACCATTCCCACTTAATTACGTGCCCTCCACGTGATCCAGACGATTTCATTCACCAATGTGGTGATGGTCATAATGTTTTGGCTCTTCAGTGTATATATCATTCAAAATTTTTCGATTAATGCTAATATTTTATTAAGAAAAACGTCTCGACATATTGAAAAATGGCCCTTCCGGCCCCTTAGGAGAATCAGCGGAAGAAGAAGATATTTCCTGCGGCGAACCACTTTCGGTTCTAGTCTAGTTTCGATTCTACATAATACAAGAGTTTGCTGGCCTTTTTCCTATCAGATTGCCTTCAAATTGTTCTGTTTGGATGTGTAAATAATAAATCCCATAGAAACTTCATGTATTTCTACAACCAGAATCGATTAAGAAGCAGTGGATTGCCTTTTGCCAGCGAAGATGGTTTGGTTTGGTTTGTTTGGTATTAACGTCCTTTTCAACTGCTATGGTTATTTCAGGACGGCGTTATAGGGGCAGCAAATTTTGCCTCGCAAGGGTTCTTTAACGTGCAGCCGGCTTTACTTCCCTTCCGAAGGAAGTGCGTGATCCCAGGATTTCTCCCTGAAATATCCTCGTCGTCCTCGGCCGGGATCGAACCCGCGTACTCGGGCATCAGAACCAACGAAGAACTGGTATCCAAATGCGAACAGCATAGTGTGCTCAGTTCATTTCGACGCGTCTTGTTTTTCTATGATTTTGCCGTTTTAAATTCATTGTCAATTAAAACGAAATTCATTGAAACTCGAATCCGTTCCAACTCTAAACGGGCCTAATTCTGGTGGTCTTCAAGAACAATGACCAATGAATCCGCATAATTCTAAAATGGTGATATACTTTGTGCAAGAACTAAGTCAGTTTAATGAACCGATTGATAGACATTTAAGCCAATTCAAGGAATTGATGTCAGAATATGATATTAAGCGAGTACTGAAAACCTGCGACTCCCTGGTCGAAAACGCACGCATTGATATCATGAGGATGCGCCAGAAAATTACGCAAGTAATCACACTTGTTAATTCTATTCGTTATGCAGTACGGTTTAAACAGATACTTACATCATGCCTCATTTCTTTCCGTTAATACTAAAATATCTTCTAAAAGCCGTTGGATAAACCCCATATTCTTTCTCTAATCACTCGTAAAATACCCTATATCTAAAATTTTAGCACTCTAAGTTGTAACACGGAAGCCAAACTCAAAAGTTTTTCTAATCACCTGAAATTAATTATTAAAAAAGCCAAATCTGATTACTATAACCATATATTCAGCAAATGAATAATAAACAAAAATGGCGTGCTAATTATAGTCTCATTTACAGTTATTATATATTAATCTAACATATCTCCGTTCTACGAACCCTCTAGCATACACCCTCTAATTTTAACCGATTGTGGGAAACTTTTCTTCCTGTTACATCCGACCCTCAATCTTCACCGTCTCCATATCTATTCAATATTCCCAACAAAACTGTAACCTTCTTTGCTTCTCCAACTTGTCCTGACGCAATCCACTCTGTGATCCGACATCTAAAATCGTCCTCTTACCCTGATTCTCTCGGTATTCGTTCCGACATCATTGTACTTGTTTCCTCAAGTTTTGTGGTTCCTGTAACTCTCCTATTTAATTTGTCTCACGAGCAAGGCTTTTTTCTCTCCTACCTTAGACAGGCTCGAATAATGTCTGGATAAGCTGTGCTACCAAATAAGCTAGATGCACAATGGATCCACATCGGAATAAGAAACAAACAAACAATCCCACAAACATCCTTCTTTATATACATAGAAATATTTTTGAGCATGTCCCAATTCCGTTAGGCTCTCTTTGTATTTTTCATTGTCATTTTACTGTTATTTTTATTTTTATTTTCCATTCTTAGTATTTGGACATCACCGTAATTGTAAAGTTAAGAATAATTGTAACTACTAATCATTGTAAGTTACATTAGAGTTGCACAGTCGATGTAAATTTACGTAATTGCATGTAAGCCCACTAATCAGAGCTGAGTCCGCCTCATCTGATTGGTGAACAAAGCTTATATAAGTCATAGTCCTGTAGCAGATAAGAGTCCCTGAAGATGAGATGATTCTCGAAACGTCGTCGGACATTCATTAAAGACGCTACTTACTGCTATTATTGGACACTGTGTCTTTCTATATTACTACACAGCAATATAGACCACAATGCAGATGTTGAATCTAAATATAAAAGCGCCGACATCTGATCATGTTTATTGCAATCCATGGAATGAAAATAATAACACCTCATTTGACAATGAATTTGAAGTAATGATCACGATTTAAGAAGTAGCTGAAAATTTTGACTTATCTCAGAAAAAGTGTAATTTGTATCCTGAAAACAATGAATCAAGGCAACAATTTGATTTGATCATCAGATTCCAGATTTCTCCCAGCTACTTGAGACTTGGATCTAATAATTTCTTCTATATACGTGGTAGTTCATATTAAAAATGGACTGAATATGAATTCATTCCTTTGCACCATGTTCAGGTTCACCGCTCAGCTTCGTTTTCGAAGCATGAGCGCGGCCATAATCTCGCGCTTTCTCGTTTGAAAAAGGCTAATTATCATTTGTTTGAAGTAAAAATATTATACTTTTAGTTTAGAATTATCCTATCTTTAAGCGGAATAAGATTCATGTCTGGGTAGCGAACTGGCCATACTATTCATTGGAACTCTCCTGAGTGCTCCTCAATCCGTCCTGCACAATTTCGCAACATTACCCTGCTAGAAGTATACGCACAATTCAACGTAGCGGGAAATATCAAAAATTACAGATACCCAAAAATAATTCATTTAAATAATATCATAAAATTTGATCAATATATTAATTCATAAATACTCTGTAGACATAAAAAGTGTATAAAACACTGTAGAGTATCCAAAAACATAGTTTATACGGCAATATTCGGAAAGGGTGTGTTGCTTTAGAAGCAATAAGATGAGTAAAAGCCTGTATGATAAAAAGGTCTCGAGTAAGAAAAAATCTTACACTATTTGGCGCCTGCATTAACTGTCGATAATGAATAACCAATTTTATTAGTAAACCAATAACAAAATAACAATTAAGCTCTTTGAAACTAATGGAATTTAAAGATGAGATTCAAATTATTATAAAAACAATAAAAATAATAATGAAGATGATGAGCTATATTCATTAGCAGAATAACATTGATAAAAAATATTTTAAATCCATTTGTTGCAATCAAATTCGGCGGATTATGCTAACCAGTTAAAGAAATAAATGAGTTTTAATAAAATTATTAACTCTTCATTAAGTTATTAAGTGAAATATGCGGAGTTTTTATACATACTTAAAATTTTTTGTTTGAATTTCAAATTCAACAGAGTGAAATTTATTGATTAAATTTTTAAAGGGATGCATTGCGTCTTCGGCGTCTATGGATCTCTGAAGCGTTCAAAGTCTTTCAACGTTCGCTCTCGATTGTTTCACCAGAAAACTTTGCTTTTTCATTAAAAACTTTAAGAGCCTTTAACCTGTGTTTTTTATTTTTCCTCCCGTTCCCTCGTTCCAGACGCGAAATCAAAAAGCGTTTCGAATGTCACACGGTGCCTACTTTCATATCTTCAATTAGAAAAAGCTCCTCTCATTTGAATGGGGAGAACGGCATCTGTGGGCCTCTTATTGAACTAACCTAATAACGGTCGTCGACGAGATCCTGGTTCGTCTCCGTGCACCGTTTGTCGTTCACGTTGTCTGCATTCATGGTTGGAACTTCGATCTGATTCACTTCCTTCATCGATTACGGCACCCTTATTTTTTCCCATCTCGTTCTTTTACTCACAGGAAAAGAAAAGTTTATATTAAAAAAGTAAAATTCCTTGTTTTTCTGAAACATTGGCATCATTAGCACTTTCAATATTTGTTTCATCGATTGATGAAACTGCAAAATTTGGCCCAACTTTTAGTTTGTTTTTTTGTTTTTACTTTTTCTAATATAAGATCTGTTGTAAACAGGCACAATGAAAAATTTTAATTTTTTAAGCGTTTATTAGATACAAGAGCTAATTCCATATGATCAAAAACAAATCGATAAGCTTAACACATAAATAAATGAAATAGTTTTTAAAGTCATGCAATATTTTTCCCATTTGAATAAGAGAAAATATATTAAGAGAAGTTTATAAAATTATTTCTAATTTTAATAGTTTTATAAAATAATTAAACCAGACTCCACTTCCCAATAGCAAAATTCAAGTCTTCACAATAAGATATCTCAGTTTATTATAGATTAATAATTATACACATTCAATTGAGTATTCTTTATCGTGTACAAAAAATGTTCACATGGAATAATGTTCAAATATTTTTTTAGATTTGAACTAGGAAGTGTTTACTCTGAGTGGCCAGATTATTATGACCACCTGATGTTTGTAGGCAAATTAGCTATGATTTCGCGCTGAAGTTGCTAGAGAGCCAGACTAGTGTAAATAGGCAAGCAGGTTGTTTATCACGACATTGAAAGTGATTTGTTTCTGAAGATTATAGGTGAACGACGCGATTTAGCAGCCTTTGAACGTGGGATGATTGTTGGCGCTCGGAGCCATGGAGCTAATATTAGCAAAACGGCTGCATTCTTTAAATGTTCAAGAGCAGCTGCTGTTAAATTGTTACAGACTGTACTGTCTGCCAGAAAATTGGGTCTGAACGTGCCAGTTGTGGCCGTCAACGACTAGTCAATGTTCGGGCAGAAAGGATAGTGACAAGACTGGTGCAACACAACAGAAGGGCAACAGTGCATCAAATTACTGCAGAATCTTTATTAGGGATCCTCTCAAATGATCTCTGAACGCACTGTTCGCCATGCACTGCATAGTATACGTAGAACTACAGTATTAAAAACGGAAAAATAAAAATTCATTGATTGGTTGACTATTTTTTCATAATTTAATAATCATTCAAAAACTGTTCTATGCTTCATAATAAAAAAAAGTAATGATAAGGTCAGTTTTAAAAACGGGGGAAAAAAAAAGCATTGGGACAAAACTTTTTTGTTCAATGAGGGAAAAATTAATTTAAATATCTGCACTGCAAAAAAATTTGTTTAAAAATGGAGATAAATTTTTAAAAAATACTTTCTAAATTTGGAATCAGAAAATTTTTCGAAGAAAGGCATGACGGAAAGGCGTTGAATTAGCTTTCCTGTCACGGCTTTCCTGCAAGCCTCTGTGTGTGTGACAGAAGAGTAAAAGGGAGGGCGTTTGTTAAACAAATTAACTTTTAATAACACAACGAAAAGTACGTAATACACAGAATAATGTAAAGCTGACTGCTAGACTAAGTTTAACATTAAAGTACAGTCTTTCAAAGTGCTAATAACAAGAAACACAAGTGTTCGTAATTCTTGCAGAAGCTACGTCGTCAGCCACCATATCGCTTGGAAATGCCTCGTGTTTGTCTCCTAAGGGAACTGAGAAAGGTACTATGCCCACCATGAGGTAGGTGGGGGCTCCTTCCTATTGTAAAGACAGAAGGAGCGATATTAGCGCTAATGGGATAACAGGACTAATTGATGGCCGTAGCGGTGCTCTAGTTCGACAGAATTACTTACAAATAAAGCCAAATCATTTACTTCTTGATAAAGTAGTATTAGCGTCGGACATTAGTCCTACCGTAAGTTAGGCGTCGTTCGTGTGACGATTCTGCAAATATCTGCGAAGAGCTCACTATCGTCAGGGTGCCAGAGAGAGTGGCTCAGGAAATGGGAGCGGCTAACGCCAACATGTAATGGAAAATGTAACAAACATTAGAATACAAGCATTACAGTCAGGTGTGACGTCCGTAGCGCAAGAACTCAGTCCTTATTCAATATTTCTAGCTCCCGACACAAGGCATTAACACCAAACAAATTATTAGGACCGATAGGTACTTATGTTTTCACAATGTGCGTCCGTCCGTTTGTCTGTCTGTCTTTTGGTGCTCTAGCTTTCGAACGCTTCCGAATTTTCGACTTCCGTTTTCGCCATTCAACAACTTAAAGAAATCGGAAGACCCCCCTAAAAAATCGATTCGTTGGTGGAAAAAATCGGTGAAATACTTCCGATTCAAAAGGTCAAAAATTACAGAGGGGACAATCACTATACAATTCCATGTATAAATGGCCTGTGCATTGCTGTTCTCCCTTTGGCATTCCATAGCTAAAACAGAGAAAAGGCTTGTGAATTAAGTGAAGACACGTGGTCGTCTTCCTTGATGGTCAATTTCAGTCAGAACTGGTTCAAGGGTATGTGGTTTAGTGGTACCATTATGGTCCACTGGAAACTTTAAATGCTTTAAATGTATTATATCAAACTGCTTGGAATAACATGTCATGATTGAATATTAACGTAAAATTAATGATAATCGAAATTGGCTCAAAGGAAACTGGATATAGTGGAACCATTATCGTTCATTGAATTTTCAATGCTAAGATATGTCATGTAATATATCATTCAACTTGGAATGATGTGTAGTGAATGAATATATCTTAAAATTAATAATCGTCGAAATTGGTTCCAAGGAAGCTGGTTTAGAGGACCCATTAGGGTTCATTGGAACTTTCAATGCTAAGATTTGGCATGTTTTATATCAAACAACTTGGAATGATGTGTCATGCATGAATTTAATGTAAAATTAATAATAATCGAAATTGGTTCAAAGGAACCTGGATTTAGTGGAACATTATGGTTCACTGAACTTTCAATGCTAAGAGATGTCATGTAATATATCAAACAACTTGGAATGATGTGTCATGCATGAATATAACGTAAAATTAATGATAATCGAAATTGGTTGAAAGGCAGCGGGTTTAGTGGACCCATTTTGTTCATTGGAACTTTCTATTCTAAAATATGGAATGTAACATATCAAACGACTTGGAATGATGTGTCGTGAATGAATATAATGTAAAATTAATGATAGTCGAAATCGGTTCAAAGGAACCTGGACTTAGTGGAACCATTATCGTTCATTTCAATGCTAAGATATGTCATGTAATTTATCAAACAACTTGGAATGATATGTAATCAATTAATATATCTTAAAATTAATGATAGTCGAAATTGGTTCAACGGTATGTGGTTTAATGGAACCATTATGAGCCATTCGATACTTTCAATGCCAAAATATGGCATGTAATATATCAAACAATTTGGAATGATGTGTAGTGAATGAATATATCTTAAAATTAATGATAGTCGAAATTGGTTCAGGGGCAACTTGTTTAGTGGAACCATTATGGTTTATTGGAACTTTCTGTGCTAAAATACGGCATGTAACATATCAAACGACTTGGAATGATGTGTCATGAATGAATATAGTGTAAAATTAATGATAGTCGAAATTGGTTCAAAGGAAAATGGATTTAGTGGAACCATTATCGTTCATTAAACTTTCAATGCTACGATATGTCATGTAATATATCATTCATCTTGGAATGATGTGTAGTGAATGAATATATCTTAAAATTAATAATAGTCGAAATTGGTTCCAAGGCAGCTGGTTTAGAGGACCCATTAGGGTTCATTGGAACTTTCAATGCTAAGATATGGCATGTAATATTTCAAACAACTTGGAAAGATGTGTCATGCATGAATATAACGTAAAATAATTTTAATTATTATTAATTAATAATGTGTCATGCATGTATTATATCAAACGACTTGGAGTGACGTATCATCAATGAATGTAACGTAAGATTAATGGTAGTCGAAATTGGTTCCATGATGCGTTTTTTAAAGATACCATTATTGAACCATTGGAAACTTCCAATGCTAAGATGTTTTTTTCTAATTTAATTATTTTTAATTTCTAAATAGTTGATTTTGTAGCTATATTTTTTTTTATTTTTTATTTCAGGTATCACCACTAAACCCCTGAACCACAGTGGGTAGTAGTTGGAATCATCATAAATCAATTATAAGAAGAACAAACGCAGAGGGGAAGCAAAAAGGCAAAGTCTGTTATTAAAAAGATACGGCATATAATTACTTACGCCTTTTATTATCAAGAGAAAATTTGTTTTCTGCAAATTTTAACAATAGCTAGTAGGTTATCGTTCGCTTCAATAGTTCATGGTTACGTGGAAAAGCGTTAGCAATTGTTTATGAAGAAAGAATTTACCCTTACACAGAACGCTTCAACAATCAACGTTGATTTCATTAACTGGAATGTTTGCACGTTAAAGGATTTTTATATGTTTTAAAGTATAAAGAATTACTACTTTCTGCATTAAACTTTTCAGATAGTTTTAGTCAGTTTGAGCTATGCATTTCCTTTAGAAGTAGGCCTTGCTTAGCAACCAGAGGCTTCCTTAGTAACCTCATCTAATCTTAGCAACCAACGACTTCTTTAGAATTCAAATACTTTCCTTTTTATACTCGAATGCCTTAAAATCTTATCGGTCCTGGGCATTTCGGTTGCCTGACTTGTTAATTAAGAAAAGGGTTGCGCACTCACATGAACGTCGGCTGGCTCGTGTCCCTACGCAAACCGAGCAAACCGCGGCAGCTGGCGCCAGTTCGCGCAATGCCGCTTGCTCGCTATTTTCTTCCAACGGAATTTCCTCGGTCGAAATCTCCTTGATTCGGCGTTCTGGTCGGCGGGGCTCCACAAGTGTCTCCGTGCTACTCACCGAATTCCCCTCTCTTCCTTTGGCTCGCCTCCGTTCCTCCATTACGTTTTCATTTGCCTGCTTCCTTCGCCTGCACCAATTACTAAAGTATTTCCTACTTCGCTCTCGATAATTTCTTAGAGCAACTCCTTCTTCAAACAGATTCGTGTCGTTCTTTCTTCTCTCTTCTATTCCATCGACATTTGTCTAGTTTCTTCCCACGTTCCTTCCGACTGTCCTCGACGGAATCCAAATTCGTTCTCCTTGTTTTGTTTTTTTTTCTCTCTTTCTTCCTCCCCTTTTCATTCTCTTCGCTCGTTCTTGGTTTCGCCCGTATTCTCTTACTCCTGGCGGGGGTGCTTTTTCTGTAAAGCGCTGTCGCTCGTTTCTTTTTTCATTTTCTTTCTTCTTTATTTCTTTCGCTCTTATTTCCTTTGAGTTTTGAACGAAGCTCGCCCTTATTTTCTGACAAATAACAATACTATTACAATAGGACTCATTTAAAAGGGTAATATTGGGACAATTTAGGAAGAAAGGGTCACTTTGTGATTAGGCCTTGAATACTCTTTTACCTTTCTTCTTATATTTCCAGTGTTTTCAAATGCGAGTCAAAAACACTGCGGACAGATGAAATACATTCACTGCGTTTACATGCACGTTTCGATCCGGATCGACTTGAGCTAATCTAAAAGTTCCTCGCGTTTACATGATCTGGATCGAGTCCGATAAGAGACCCTGTGAGTAAAGCTCTAGATTAGGACAGTACGCCAGACTTTATAGTCTGCTACAGAATCCGCCATTGTTGGCTTAGTCGGCCTTATCACTTGAGTTACGCTTCCTCTAAAATACGGCTAATGTGACGACTCTCCCCTTAAATTAATGCAATAACGAACAAACAGCCTGTGCTGATATGTCGAGGAAGGAAGACTGTCGAGGGTTCGGTACTGATATGTTGAGGGGAAGATATTGATGGTCAAATACACGCAAAATATAAGAAACAAAGATGTAAAAAATACACTTTGTTTCAATCTAAAAGCAGATTAATTCAACATAAACACGGGCTTTAATTTCCATAAATTAATACTGCTAATAACAGCAGTCTACAACTAATAGCAGACAACGCTAGCGCTAAAGGGGCCCCTTAGCCTATGCCGCTGCCTCTACCTTAATCCCCCCCCCCCCCCCACGGATGCGCGGAACGCATGCCGTTCCTTACAAAAATTACAACAACGCATATAATATTTATCAATAGCAACAACGGGGAACTCCGAGCACGAGTTCATCGGCCACGTTTTGCCAGCCTTAGCACTGGAAACGAACTCCGAGAATGAGGGCAATGCGCGGGCACCTTAAAATCGGGTACGCTACGGGCGAATCACTCACACTTTATCTGCTTAGGCGTGACGCCTGAAAACGTCGGGTGACTTTTTCTGTTCACTGGCTCTAGGCGCAGCTCGGGGAGAATCACAGAAACCCCAACAGTGATTCCCGCATAGCTAGCCACAATTTTAACGCTCCTCTGGCACATTTTACAGCGCAAGATGAACCATCACTATTATGCTGCAGACAGCAGCAGTTCGTGTTCTACTTTAGGTGGGAGCACCACACAACTATCGCGCCCTCTACTCTGGAGCCGCACAACTCCATTCGGCCTGCTCAGTGCTCAATAGCGCGCCTCAAAACACTGCTAGTCATTAAAACAAACTTAAAAGCCATTAACAAGAAACTAAGCTATGATAACAAATTGCTTCGGGCCAAATTTCATCGTTCACAGAAAATAAACACTTCACGTATGATTATTTTAGTGCATAGCAGCGGATCTCTCAAAATTTCTAGTGCAGTTCGCCGCTGCCAGGGGCAATCGTTCCCTCACAAAAACCGTTGACCGATGCTATTCAAGTTACTTGCTTGGGGCAAAGGAAAAAAGTAAAAATCACTCACCACTTGTCGTCCTCAGATATGTGGATATAAAAAGGTAAAGATGTGCTGCTTCTGCAGCGATACCAGCACATAACTCTGCGACGGCAGTCCGCTCCACCCGATCGAACACTTGAAACTTCCAAGTAAGCGCTACTTCCATAATCGCTGGCCGAGCGTCCTATGGAACACCCTCTTTGGCGGAGTCGGTTTATTCAAAATGCATATATATTACTTTTACAATGCATAATGTGGTACTGAACTTATGAAATAAAGTTCTTAAGTCCGGCGCCATTATTTTTTCTGACGACCAGAGCACAAAACGAACACAAAAAGAACATCAACTTTTTTTTAACAAAAACAACGCATGAAAAAACGAGCTCGCTCTTACAATTAAATGATGGAGAGCTCATTATCTTCCAAGAAATTCTCTCTAAGCAAACAATGCTAGCTGTTAACAATCTCGCTCTCTGTTGCTTCGATTTCAGTCGAAGCAACAGGGGCGAGAAACGCCCCCTAAAAATAAGGCCTGGGCGCGAAAACGTCAGACATTGTGACGTCATCACAAGATTATAGAAATATCAAAGTCCCAGTTCTAAGAATTATTTCTCTAGGTTACTCGTCGACTTGACGAATTGCAGCTGGGCCGGGAACATGAAGAAAAAAGTTCGAAGAGATCGTTTTGACCACACCCGACCGCTGACTAGGATTGGAAAATGAGAGTTTGTGGATGTACAAATGAATGGAGGAAGTTCGGCAGCTTGCGAACACCGAGGCTATTTAACTCGATATTTGGCGGCTGACTAGGTACACTATTGCAGATCTTGTTAGACATGCAAGTAGATGATGTGACGTGGCGTTTCCGTCTCGAAGCAGTGGATTGCAGAACCAGATCAAATAAGTGGATGGGTAAATGGACGATCGCAGACGAATGCCGAGGTTAGTTAACTCGGCGAGACGAATGGAGCACTATTGTAGAGTTGACACTTTGCTGAAAACGACGCTAAGATACTGACGAAGTAGAGATATCTCCTCGATGATACGAAACTTGAAGAGACCGATGCACAGAGAGGGATTACAGCCCGTCGGAGGACTCGAAGCACCAAAAGCAAGCATACGACTAGTATATGGTAAACACTACCACTAAATTCTCGTTAAGCACTAACGATACTGTCGCACAATAGCACACATGGCAATTGAAAACACTCACCAACGGTAGTATGCCTTACTGGCGCACTACACTTCGTTAGTAATTTTTATTTGACGAAAACATAACACCTTGTAGATGGATAAATCGCCCATTTCGTTTTTGGAACACAACGCAAAAAACACACACAATAATTTTCCACCATAGATGAAGACTATAATATTGCGTCAGCATAACTCAAATTAGAAAGGGGACCACAATTGAATTACGTAATGACGATACGCTATACCACCACATTGATTACTTTATATCCATACAAATGTACTACCCTATCCTCGAGGCACCAACACAACACAATGGCGGCAAACTTGAAGAGCACGATTACTGACTTAGATTAAGTCGACCACTGAACCGCCGGTAATGGAGAAAAAATCGTACATGGCGCTTCTCACTTCTTTTCTTAATAAGATTTGTTTGTCGATGACGCACTCCCTGTCGAAACTGGCGAAGGAGCCAAGCACTTGACAAAATCTTGGGTTACCGTAGCTACAACAAAAGAGCGTAAATAATTGGGTTATTAGCTCCCTTCCTTTGGGGCAATAATAGCACGTAGGACAAAGTTTCCGTACTCCTCTAGAATAACGAATGTTCAAAGAGAAAAGGAGATCCTTTTGCGTATGTGCGTAGCATATCATGAAATCCTTGCAAAATATAAAATTGACAAGTCCAGCTAGATAATTGAAAAAGCTTGAATTGATAGAGCAAAATCGAAGGAGTTCAATCTGAGACGGCTGAATTTCCGTAGCAAAAACAGTAATGTTCAGTACAGCACGTTCATTTAATAGAGCACTATATTCACATATCTTAATAGCTCTACCGTACCTGCTGTACAGCCGCTGAAGACGGCTTTCTCGCGTTGGGAACACTCCACTCGCTATAGACGACTCGCACGAGGTTGAAGGCAGTTCCTCACACTTTTCTCGACCGGGCTCCGTAGCGGCTTCGTTCTCCAGATGAACGAGCACTTGCTCGACGGTTTTTATGAGAAGATTTCGCCATACCTCATCGTCTTGGCACTAGTAATAGCCAGGTTGCCGTTCGTTACCTTCCTGGCGACGATAGACGTTTTCCCGCTCGCCGACTGCTGTCGCCGACTCGCTGTCGACTCTCCCGTCGTGCAACGCCTCGCTTGCTGGCGTTTCTCGCATGAAGCAATGTCAGCTTTCTTCAGTGCGCTTTCTTCGTCACCTTTCCAACGAGTTAGCGGTTCATTTAGCCGTCGTAAATCGTTCCGGCTGAACTTCGTCGACCGTCGACGTTGCTGCCATGCCACAGTCTGTCTTCTTCTCCCTTCCTTTTTCTTAATTCTTTCGGAGTGGCTCTCCCATCGTGACGTCTTCTCGTCGCGTCATCAGCTCCTCTCGCTTTCGCAGATCGCTCTCGCTGACGGTATCCACGTGACAACTAGGCATGAAATGTATTTTAAAATTTATTAATTTATTCAAGTATAGATATGTATTGTTTTGAGGTGTAAATCAACCAAGAACTTATTTTACAGAGTGTAAATTACGAGGGGCGATTGATAAATAAGCTCTCCATGGCTGTAACGTTTTTATTTGTTAACCGATTTTCAAAATTCTTTTTGTATCTTATACTCACATTTGTCCTCTATGTAATGCACTATTCACTTTTCGACATAGTCCCCATCCCTTTCCACGCATTGCGCCAACACGTGACTAGTTGGGTAAGCCCGTCGGAGAGGAATTCCGGAGTTGTTGTCGACACCATGATTGAATGGCAGCTTTGGACCCTCTTCTGGAGTACGATAACGTCCGCCCGCACACGAGTTACCACACACCAGAGGCGTTGCAGCGCCTACAGTTCAAAGATGAAAAATGGCAGTTCAAAAATGAAAGACTTTGCACATTGCGACTTTCACCACTTCCCAAAGAAGAAAGAGCCCCTTAAGGGACATGAGTTGGTTCTGACGGCGAGGTAAACGCTGCCATTCAATTCTGGTGTCGACAACAACTCCGGGATTCCTCTCCGACGGGTTCACCCAACTAGTCACGCGTTGGCGCAATGCTTAGAAAGGAATGGGGACTATGTCGAAAAGTGAATAGTGCATTACATAAAGGACAAATGTGAATATAAGATACAAAAAGAATTTTGAAAATCGGTTAACAAATAAAAAAGTTACAGCCATGGAGACCTTATTTATCAATCGCTCCTCGTATCTCCTTCAAAACAACTCCACTACGATGTAGACGAAATTCAGGCGATTAAAGTGATATAAGACACTTGGGGTCGCAAATCGCAAGCAACGCCGTAAATTGAACCTCAAAGTAAGCTGAATGGCGTGGCGCTGCGTAGCATGAGCCAAATTTGGGCGACTGTGTTCGCGTGGCGTGGCCCGGCGCGGCCTGGCTGGTTCCGCCGCTCGCCACTACCTCATCCCGATGAGGTCCGCCTTCCACTCCAACGTGGCGTACTCTGCTCTCGCGCCGGAGTCAGTAGCAAGCAGTACCAACCTCGTTTAATACCGATAGCATTTATCATGTTTTTCATCAAAAAGTTTCGAGAAAATGAACA
Source organism: Rhysida immarginata (assembly GCA_023313115.1). NCBI lineage: Eukaryota > Metazoa > Arthropoda > Chilopoda > Scolopendromorpha > Scolopendridae > Rhysida > Rhysida immarginata. The sequence continues at coordinate 220,500 of JAHWFO010053790.1, forward strand.
AATACTGGATGTTCTATTAGCTTTCGGAGTACCATCATTTTTTTATGTCTATGTTTTATTTTTTTATTTTTAGAAATTCTTTTTACAGTAAAACTCAGTGCTATTAAACAAGGTTTGTACAGCTCGTGCTACTGACTCTGGCGCGAGAGCAGAGTACGTCACGTTGGAGTGGAAGGCGGACCTCTTCGGGATGAGGTAGTGGGGAGCGCCGCGCGAACACAATCGCCAAATTTGGCTCGTGCTACGCAGCGCCACGCCATTCAGCTTACTTTGAGGTTCAATTTACGTCGTTGCTTGCGATTTGCGATCCCAAGTGTCTTATATCACTTTAATCGCCTGAATTTCGTCTACGTCGTAGTGTAGTTTTTTTGAAAGAGATAATTTACACCCTGTATAAAAAAAAGTTCTATATCTTCTATATATATAAAGAAGGATGTTTGTGGGTCTGTCTGTGGGTGGGTCTGTGGATCTGTGTGTACGTTTTTTATACAAATCTACAGTTTTATTCCGATCGTGATAAAATTTCGCATACATGACCTTTAAAGCATGAGGAAGGTCACTGTCTACCTCAGATTTCGGAAAAATAATAAATATCGATAAAAAATCGATATTCATGGTTATGGCAAGGCATATTAATGAGAAATATCTCATGACCAACAATGCAAGGCAAAGTTGGTACAACAATAGGTATCAACAATGGTATCAGCACGCAATTCACAAACACACTGCATGAACCAACAATATATATCTCATGACTAACAATGAAAGGAAAAGTTTGTGCAAGTGTAATTATCCCGGGCAACGCCGGGTACCTCTTCTAGTCTATATATAAAGAAGGATGTTTGTTTGTTTGTGGGTTTGTTTTTTATACAAATCTACAGGTTTATTCCGATCTTGATGAAATTTTGCATACTTGAACTTCAAAACATGAGGAAGGTCACTGTCTACCTCAGATTTCGGAAAAATAATAATTATCTATAAAAAATCGAAATTCATGGTTATGGCAGGGCATATTAATAAGAAATATTTCGTGACCAACAATGCAAGGCAAAGTTTGTGCAACAAATAGGCATCAACAATGGTATCAACACACAATTCCCAAACACTCTGCACGGACCAACAATATATATCTCATGACCAACAATGCAAGGAAAAGTATGTGCAACAATAATTATCAACAATGGTGTCAACACGCAATGCACCAACATTAGGCAGGGATCAACAATATATATCTCATGACCAACAATGAGGGGAAACGTTTGTGCAATATAGATAAATTTCAATTTGTAACAATGCATAGAATTCCTGTTATTCAGGTTTTTCTTAGAAAAGAGAGTTCTTAGTACTTAACAATTTCTTGAAAATCTTTAAAAATGATCAGTAGCTGGAGATAATGAAGAGTTAGCAGACTATTGAGAAAGAGTGGAAAGATGACAGAGGAAGTACTCCTTTAGCTCCGTGCTGTATTGAGCATATCGGAAGCAAGTAAATAGAAGAATCAGCGATCGCTAGACTACACAAAGTGAGGAATGGCCTAGTTGTTCTTCAACACATCGATAGAAGAAAGGGAATTGTAATAACATCAAGTATACATCTGAAGTCAGATTACGTGAGTAAGAAATTATTAGAGTGGTCCATCCATTGTGAGCCTTTAAAAAATTTTTTTTCGAATTTTCATTAAGAATTTTTACTGTATTAATTCTAAGCATTTTCATGTGTTTATTTTTAAGATATTGCAAAATTTAATTTAATTTTTTGAGATTGTTCTGTTTACCTACAAGTGTAATTATCCCGGGCAACGCCGGGTATCTTTGCTAGTTGTTCATATATAGCTAAAATTTTCTACATTTTTTTTCAACCAAACAGCAAATTTGAACTTGATCCGAATCGGGGTGTTAATATGCACGTTAGTGGGTTCACCTTTCCTGACGCATGCTTCCCTGGTTTCAAACCACCACTTTCGACTGGATTGAACTCGATCCGGATCGATGGTGTTTACATGCCACTTTTTTCAGGATTGTCTTGAAACTGTTCTTTCTATCCTGATCGACAGTGTGCATGTAAACGCAATGATTGAGATAAAACTCCAGAAATATATTTTCAAGTCAGCAGGTCGTTTGCTGTGGTTGGTGGGCGCTCTACGCGCTCAATCAAGTAACAAACCCATTGGAAATAAAACCATGACGTTACAAACTGATCCATGCACAAAAAATTCCATTGACATGTATAAAAACTGAATTTTTGAAAAAAGAAAAATACCTAAAGTAAAAAATCTATAAAACTGGTACTAATCTTCCCACCCTTTCTCACCCCAGAGTCTCCTACACGGCCAAAATAATGCGCTATAAGGTGAATTAGATGTATCTCTCACGAGAAACGAGTCTATAAAGGGGACAGACAGACAGCACTTGAAATTATTAATAGTGGATGGGTGGATGTATGGATGGATTATTAGTTTTTATTATTTTGTTTATTATTATTATTAATATTATAACTGGAATGATAATTTGTGTCCATTTTCAAATTTTCAAATGTTGGTTTTTTGTTTTGTTTTTAGTGCGTTCGTTGTTAAAGGTTCATGTTAAATAAATTTTTTTTTTTTTTTTTTATTTTCAGCGTGAACGTAAACAGTTAAAAGCGAACCTTTAACAACAAACAGACTGAAAAACAACAGACAATTTGAAAATTGACACAATTAATCATACCACTTAAAATAATAATAATAATAATAATAATAATAATAATAATAATAATAATAA
>JAHWFO010053790.1:223268-238164 GCA_023313115.1 Rhysida immarginata
AATAATAATAATAATAATAATAATAATAATAATAATAATAATAATAATAATAATAGCGTAACAACAACGGGAGAATCCGACCAAAAAAACCAGAGGGAAAGGCCCAATGTTGTCCCCCAACAGGGAGAAAGCGAGGTTAATGAAAATACATATAAAATAGTCAAATATAAAAAAAAGTTAAATTGATAGGAAAACTGTTAAAAATTACGATTGAGCAAGTAAATATTAGTAAAAACAACACGGTAATTACAAGGTCGGAACACATTCATATGACCACCTCTCCTCGAACATGTTGGAACGTCCCATCGTATGCAGATGAAAAATCATTGCATATCATTAAAAGCTGACAACAGCAAATGTGTAGAAGAATCTGTTAAAACAGCAATTGTCGCCGTCATGGGCAGAGCAAGTAGCTTGTCGGACCTCCAATAGGGGATGATCATTGGCTATCGGGCCAAGGGGGGCAGCATTTCAGAAACGGCCACCTTTGTGAGCTGATCTAGGGCTGCCATTGTGAAGGTGTAACGCGACTGGACGAACCAGACAGTTTCGAGCAACCGAAGAGGTAACTGTGGGGCCTCACGGGCCATCGATCCTAGAGACGAGCGTCGGTTACCAATCGCCGTGCCACTGTTGAGCAACTGACACAGCAAATGAACAGTGGGGCCACTAGGCGTATCACACCGAGACAGTCCAACGATCCCTCTTGAGGTTGGGGCACTGGAACAGGCTTATGGTAACAGTATCCATGTTGACGTCTGTGCATCGCCGAAAATGCCTCCAATTCGCAATGGATTATCGCCACTGGACCTCGCCGAGTGAAAAAGGGTTGCTTTCTCTGACGAGTCGCGGTTTCTGGTGAACAGAGTGGACGGACGATGGAGAATTCGCCGGGAAGCATCTGAGAACAGGCATCCCGATACCATCGTTGGCAGCCGACAGGCTGGTGGGGGAGGTGTGACCGTTTGGGGAATGTTTTCGTGGTATGGTCTGAGTCCACTGATATCGCTGTTCGTTACCTGACGATCGTCGCAGACCAGGTACACCCCTTTATGTCGACAGTGTTTCCTCAGGGTGATGGCACCTTTCAATAGGACAATGCTCCCTGCCATCCTGCCAAATTTGTCCACGACTGATTCGAGGAGCATGAGGATGAATTCAAACTACTCCCATGGCCACCAAACTCCCCGGACCGCAACTCCATTGAACATTTATGGGACCATCTCGATCGCCATGTTCGCAAACTGGACCCTCCACCACGTACGGTGATGAAATTACGGGATGTACTGATCGTCGAATGGTCCCAGATACCTGCAACCACCTTCCGAGGACTTATTGATTCTCTGCCACGTCGACTAGCTGCTGTGCCCGCCGCCAAAGGTGGATATTCCGGATACTAACAGGTGGTTATATTAAAGTGTCCCGACCCTGTAAATGCAGATTGGAGCTAACTTGAATTAAGAATAGAAAATAATAATAATAATAATAATAATAATAATAATAATAATAATAATAATAATATACAAAATATAAAAAATAATAATCCATCCATACATCCAGCCATCCACTATTAATAAATTAATCTACCAATATCGCTTACAGAGAAAGCTCACGGAAAAATCATACATCGTTACATCACCTACGGTAGGGACAATTTCGGACTTATTATTGGTAGATATATGATTAACAATACCCTACCGTAGGTGATGTAACAATGTATGACGTTTTCGCGCTCAGGCTTTGAGTAGAGGTGGTGTTGGTCTGTTCCCTTTATAGACTCGGTTCCTGTGACAGATACACCTAAATCACTTTTAACAGATTCGGTTTTTAATTATGTTAATTAATAATTAATTTAATAATATCTTTAATTTTTTTCAAGGGAGGGGAAAGGAAAAAAAAATTATTGAGTTCTTTTGTAGTGAACATTTCTTATATTATTATTCTGACACGTCTGAGGACATTCATTTGAACTTTTAGTCAATAAGCATAACCTCTTGATTCTCAAATCGTTTCTCATTCTCAGGAATGTCAATTTCTCTTCTATTGCTAAAAGCAATTCTATCCTCCTTGCTTAAAAATTGACAATAATATGTGTATTTTAGTTTCTGCCATGACTTTCCTTTTAAAAGGAGTACAGCCACATAGTGATTGCCACAAACGTGTAAAATAGTAATAAAGAAATAAAATACATAGCCGAAATAAAAGACATATTGAAGATGGCTACTTGGTAGCCGAAATGTATACATATATGATACATATTAAACTTCTTTTGCGGACAAGTGGAGTTTCCTTCCTCTCTTTCTTTGGTGTAAAATAGTGATTGGTGTCTCTGTCGCATTGAAAGCTTGACGATAGTCTTTGGGCTTTATATTCATTACGAAATACAGATTGGCCATATACATGAATGGGACGGTTTATTACTGTAGACATATAAATAACATATTTATTTACATAGGATGTCACTCATCCGCCTTTAGGATAAATGTTGACCATATTCCGCCAACAGAGGGCGCGATCATAATGATACATATCCAGTATACCTTTGGCGATAATAATTTTCATAAAAAATTCTCTTTCCATGCTTTGTTGCTTTTTTTACAACAATTTTCATAAAATTCTCTTTCTATGCTTTGTTGTTTATTTCCAACAACAGTATAGTTACTTTACTGTGGTGGAAACGAGGCCAACTATAAATACAAGGCCCTGACGCGGCAAAGTCACCTGACCATAGCAGTCCGACCAACAATCAAACCTTCATTGTTTTCAACAAACGAAAAACACTGACTGTTAAAAATAAAGATTGAAACAATGATGATTACATTGTTATTCGGACTTCCATGGTCAGGTGACTTTTCCGCGTCCAGGCAACACCTTCTAGACACAAGGCCTCGGCACGGAGGACTCTAACGTCAACAGTAGGCAGGAAGGCCAACTATAAATACAGGCCAAGGCAGTGGAAAACAACATAATTCATCAAAAATAATTAATCTAAATCAAAATAAAAAGCTGACGTTTCGGATAGAGACTATCCTTTATCAAAGCAAAAAAGGATAATTCTCTAAAAGCAAATAGAATATTAGAGAATTATCCTGAAGTTATGAAAGTTGTACTGACGGATGGGTTTATATATAGTAAGACGGTATTGGCTGAAAAACAAGAAGAGAACAAATGAGATTAATTAGAAGAACTGTTGGGATAGGACAGGACGGAGGACAAATAGGAAATATAAAGGGGGCGGCGAGAAAAATGCAATAGGATGAAACATATGAAAGTGAAATTGTAAGAACGTTTAGGAATGATAGGGTGCCAAGCAAAAAGATTTATGGTGCCTTGATTATTCCTGATTATCAGCAGACAAAAAAGGCTGTCATGAAAGAATATTATTGACATTGTTCAAAATTTTCGATTTTATTATTCCCTGACTGTTCCCGGTTATATAAAAAAAAAATTCCCTGACAATTCCCGGTCGCTAGTCACCCTGTAAAATAGTCCCACATGTAAGAGCATCGGGTCAAAGGTAGAGAAATATGAAAGAACATTGAAGAACATTGAAAAGAAGAATTAAAAGATAAGATAAAGAAAAAAGAAAGAAGAAAAGGGACCATAGGGCTTGCGACAAATTAAGGAATAGCTGAAGTTGGAAAGGGACATGGGAAAGGTAATGAGGGAATGGTGCCTTTGCTAAGGTTAATGCCATTAGGGGTGAGGGAATTGAATTTCCAAATAAGAAAAGACTCGAATTGCTTTCTTTCTTTTTTGTTATGGAAGTTACTACGAAGAATATAAAGGCTGATGGCCTGTAAAGAGTGGCCAGGGGAATTAAAGTGTTAAGCGACAGGGGTATCAGCATTGCTAAGGATGTCGAATTTATGTCCGGCAAATCTGGCACGTATGGTATTGCCTGTCTCACCGAGATACTGCTTTTGGCATACCTTGCAATGTAACAGGTAAATTAGATTGTGAGAAGTGCAGGTCAGGTTCCGGTTAATTTTGAAAGTAAAGGAGGAAGCACTGCTGGAAATGAAGGTAGCAGGGTTAAGAAAATGGCAAACGCCACAACGCTTTTCATTGCAAGGAGAACATCCCTTAGTGGAAGTGCGTGGTTTAGTAATAGCAGCATGGACCAGAATATCTTTAAAATTAGATGTCCGTTTAAAAGAAACTTTAGGTGGTTCTGGTAGAATGGAATGGAGAAGAGGAGAGTTGTCAATTATATGTTGATGTTTCCTTAGGATATTTTTAATACTATTGAGGGTTGGATGATAAGGAAGAACTAACGTAGGTGTGGCCATGGCTGGAGAAGGTTTAGGATTGTTGTTAGAACAGGAATTGCGATGCTTATAGATAGAAGCGCGTATGACAGATTTGGGGTAGCCTCTTGCTTTAAGGGAGTGAGTAAGGGCGTTAGCATAGAAGTCCTTGTCAGACTGACTAGTGCATATTCTATGGATGCGAGTTAACTGACCTAAAGGGATGTTATCCTTGCAATGGCGTGGATGGCAGCTATCATAGTGTAAGTACTGGTGCCTGTCAGTGGGCTTCTTATAGAGATTAGTAGACAATTTGTTGTTAGTGATAGAGATAGAGACATCCAAAAATGAAACAGTTGTGACAGAATAATTGTGAGAAAACTTGATAGAGGGGTGGATGGAGTTAGAGTGCGTTATGAAAGATAGGAGAGAGTCTTCATTATGTGGCCAGATCAGGAAAACATCGTCAATATACCGTAGCCAGAGTAACGGCTTCAAGGGAGACGTGGAAAGCAGTTTGGTTTCCACCTCCCCCATAAAAATGTTGGCATAGTTAGGAGCCATTTTGGAACCCATAGCAGTGCCACTGGACTGGATATAATAATCATTGTTAAAAGTGAAGAAATTGGAGGTTAGGATGGTGTTAAGGAGAAGGGGCTTAATTACTTAATCATTGTAACTTGAAGCAAATTGGGAAGCTCCATGCCCAGAACTGTCATGGCCGAAAGTGAAGTTGATGCAAAACACATGGTTAAACCGTGACCACCAAAAGAGAAGGCCTCCGCAATGAAACTGTATACATTGTTGCATCACATAGATAGTGCATTGTTATTTGTATTTCCACCAATAATAAGCCCTGAATTTGCACTATCTATGATGATGTAACAATGTATTCGGTTTCATTGCGGAGGCCTTCTCTCTCGGTGGTCACGGCTAAACACGAGAGTAGCTACAATGGAATCAAGCTAAAAACTGTGGACACAACTATAAAAAGAAAAATAACTCCGAAAACACTATTCCACATAATAAATTTTAATGACCAGTCGTTTCCGAAATGTACATCTGAGTCATTAAAATTTATTATGTGGAATAGTGTTTCCGGAGTTATTTTTCTTTCTACGAGAGTAGCTGATTAATAATTCTTTCACACGCCGATCACGGAGTGATAAGTTTATCTTTCGTTTACTTTGTATTTAAGGCTAAGATCAAAAACCCTCACCGGTGAGAGAATGATGACGTAATTTCTCACTGGGCTAACCGTCTTTTTCTCGGTGAGGACGGTGAGACTAACCGGTTAGGCATAGCAGCACTAACTGGCGTTTCTGACCGCGTTAAAATGACGTCACAAATTTCTCACTGGGATTTCTGACCGACCAAGCGCTAACTCTTCTCACCGGTGAGAGTTTTTGACCTTAGCCTAAAGCATTTTATTATATTTTATAAACAAGTTTTCGATCATGGTTTCAATTTCAATTTCGTTTCGATTGTCTTTCAGTTACGTATTTTTATTTTAGTTACGTATTTTTGATTTATTTTTGTGGACAGTGATTCCTGATCCTTTTTCTTGTCTGTTTGTACAGTTGTACGCAGTTTAACTTTGAGGAATGGTTTTGAATCAATTATTCCTCAGACCCAAAATCTTCAAAAAAAAGCAGCCAGACAGCTAATTACTCCACGGCTCACTCCTGCTCAGAACTATCATGGCTCAATTTGCTGCACTTAACAATTTTGCCGCTGTTAACAATAGGATTCGGAGTCTATCTTTAATATACGTCATTGGTAGAAACACCCTAATTCACAATCACCACACGCACAAACAAAACCCATTGACAAACAAACATGACGTCACAAACTGCATCCCGAAACCAAAATTCCATCGAGATGGAAAAAAAAAAAGAATTTAATTTTAAAATTTTTTCTCGAAAAGAACCCGAAATTGGGATAAAACCCCCCTATCGCCCCCTAAACGGCCAGAAGTATCCATGACAAAAGGTGGTTCCGGGGTATGACTTGCAGGGACGGAGTCTATAAAGGGACAAAAAACACAGCGCTTGGATTTTAGTAATAGTAGATAGATGATATTATTATTGGTAAAAAAAAAAGAAGTTAAATTGCATGATTCTTATGAACCCGATCCTTAAAGTTTTTTAGTTTCTCATAAACTATTAGACAAATTAATAAAAATTTCATGATATACACAAACATTACATGAACATAGAACATTGAACATTCAACACCAGATGTTGAAATTTGGTATCCCGACAATTACCCGTCTACAATTCAATTAGCGTTTGTAATAGCAATTCAATAATATAAAGTTGAGAAAAATATAGGCTAAGTTTTGGTGTGAACAAAAGTCTCGCGATTGAACCATCAATTTCGTACTAATTTCGCAGTAACTAGAAATTTATTTAGGCAAAGCGAGAATATATTTATCAACAAAAAATTAAATACATTCACACAGGCCTCCCAATTTCTCATAAAAAGACAAACAAATTGAATAAAAAAATTCCAGGGGAGGGGTCGTAAAAAAACAAACTTTATAACTCAAAAAGCTCATCGGACTCACACAACTGTAAAACTTCAAGTGGTAGTTTTTTTTTTCTCTCTCTATATTTAATAAAGAAAAATTCATGTTATTTTTTTACAGGGTGTCTAAAAAGTCTGGTAACATGGCAGATATCTCAAAGCTGCCAGATAGGCGAGATCTGATGAGCGTGGTTTATAAGTAATCGGATGGGGGGGTGGGGGATTCACTGCCGCACTCAAATTTGACTTTGTCCCCCAAATTTAAGTCATCCATTTGCTAACTCGAAAACTATTAAAGTTAGAAAGCGTCAGTGAAGATCATGTTGGGCTGACCAGGTTGGCTGAGGTTTCTAACACATTTGAATTGCAGTGAATCATACACTTCTCAAATATCTGCCGCAATCTTGACCTTGGGTGACTCTTTCTCGCCCATTTTCTCAAAATCTTTCAAGGGAAAGGGTGTGATTAAAAATTATTTTTAGACTTATGTGGTGTTGCTCTTCAGGGTAGCAATCGAAAATTTTTCTGTATCTTTAAAAGTTTTCAAGTTAGCAAATGGATGACTTAAATTTGGGGGACAAAGTCAAATTTGAGTGCGGCAATGAATCCCCCCTCTCCCCCGATTACTTATATATCACGCTCATCAGATCTCTTTGAGATATCTGCCATGTTACCAGACTTTTTTGGGCACCCTGTATGTTAGATTTTATTTAATAGAAGGAAAATTGATATTGTATTTCTTTTATACCGGTTGAATAAAAAGTCCCGGAATGATCTAATATCTCGAAAAATACACGTTAAAAAAAAAGAAAAAGTACTTTTCAAATATCTTTTTGCATGCTTTTAAAGTTTCTGAACCAATCCTATCGATGAAGACAAAAAGAGAGAGGGTGGATCTTAGAGACATTGATCCAATCTATTCTACTTTTTGATAGTTTTTAGGAATCCGAAGTTAGAATTTCAAAAATCCAAAAATATTAAATACACACGCACAGATCTGCCTCCATAGGACTGCTGCACAGTGGTTTAGGATCTAATATACGCGATCGAAACCTCTAGCTCCTTAAATAGTTAACCAAACCGAGGTGAAAATTTAACCACAGGGCTTCATGTCATGTAGAATCGACTGACAAAAAAAGTTTTGGAGCAGCTTTTCATCTCTAACCCCTAGCGAGTATGGAAATGCGTGTACCATTTAGGAAAAGTTACAACTATACAAGAGGTATAAAAAGAGTCAAATATGCAAATTTTTATTTATTTTTAAAATTTTATTAATACCCTTGGTAATACTATCAATAATAATAATAATATAGTAATAGTAATAACAGGTATGTATAAACTGTTATTTCATCAGGAAAACAGTTTCTAAGAAACCAAGTATCTAGTTACTAATTAACAATTATAATACTAATGAATAAATTCAATATTTTTATTGCCAACATAGAAAAGCTAAGCAGAGAGAGACAATTTCTTAAAGAATATTCAAATCCTACTTACCACACATACAAAAGTGATTACGAAATTTTTACAAATTACATAAAACAGAGACTAAAAAGCAAAAATGAACATACTATGAAATGCCACTTTCTAAGAAGTGTAAGCATTAAGCATTTTATGTTTTATAACAAAATATAAATTACAGAATATAAATTACAAAATGTATGAACATAACTTGATCAAATGAGAACCTATTCGACTTACTTAAAACACAGTTGATAATCGAAAATTTTGAGAAAAAATGTTGCAATTAGTTGTTCTATATGAAACGTATTTACAATTATGTAATGATACAAAGAGTTTTACAAAACAATCACAAACATATAATTAGACGTATTGATAAAACCTTTAGAACGATTCTTCCTCTGAAAATTCTTCTTCACTCAAGTCTATTTGTTCCTCGTCGCGGGACAAAATTTCTTGTTCATCTCTGTTAATTGCCACTAACTGCAACATTTCGTCGTCTAACTTCCTATGTGGTCTTTGCGTAACACTGAATGAACTTAACAATAGATCGGAACAAAAGATGAGTCTGTGAAACAGATCTTCGTATATTTTTTCCGCATTAATTTTTCATGTGTGGTGTTGACGATATCGTCTAATGCCTTTAGTTTTCGTTTCTTGAGCCTCTTCAGATAGTTCACCAATAGGAAGAAATGCTTCTTTTACAATAATTGGACCATGGATCAATATTTTGTGGACGGAGGGTGGCATGTAGTAGGCCTACAAGTTATATAATGAAACGTATTTCTCGGCAGTTTGTACAATAGCGGAAGCTGATACCCATATCGCCTCATTCGCTATTGATTGTTGGCGCCGTTTTGGCATCAACAATTTAGAATTGAAAAGTTAGAGCTTAGCTTCCCACTAAACTTCTTCGCTGCTAGCACCTTCAGGGGCAGGTAGAGGTAGGTAAATAAACTTTCATTTTATTTAAAAATCATTAAGGAACAATAATACCTTGACCACATTCCGTCCTAAGTTGTCCTCCATATTGAATCTTCGACTAATTACCTAATTTATAAGAAAAATACATGTCATTGCAAATAGGGCTCTGAGCAAATTAAGGTAACTTTCTAATACCTGTAATCGCGTTAAATGATACTACTAAGATAGGACTTTCATTATAAAGTCATAGAACAGTTATATTTTCAAAGAATTTCTCTGAACAAAGCCAGATGTGAACTTCACGATGTTTGAAAGCGTGTATCTGTAATTTGCTGATGGATCAGTTTGAATTCCCAGCCTAAAATTTGATTTAATGTGATAAGAATATCATATCACAATTTTGCTTTGATTGACAAAAGTTGAAATTGTCGGTTTCGTTCGCCTATATCAGATCCTAAAACTCAGTGTGCTGCTCCCAAGGCTTTACTTGTGTACTAAAAATGTTAAATTTTTGAAATTCTGACTTCGGATTCCTAAAGGCCACCGAAAATTAGAACATGTATATTTTATAGTCAAAAGGCCGAAGCTCAGGTGCTCTTAGATTCGACTAATCAATCCTCAGATCTGAAAAAAAGATCATAGTTAAATTCCAAAGTAGTATACTTTTTTTTAACTTTCTGAAATATTTACATGTGCGTTTTTTTAATCAAGAGACGAAAAATGAAGTTTTATATTATCTTTTTTTATAAAATCATATCAATTGACAGTTTTTTAGAGCGACATTCCAGTTTTTATGTTAATTTATGAAAACAACAACAAAAAAAAAATCCGGTAAAAATTTGGCAAACATAAAATACCTGAACAGTAGACCCAGATAATCAAAAATAAAACAAATAAAACTGCTTATTTAAAAGAGCATTTTTGAGCTTGTTAATTGCTATTATCGTGACAAATTTCATTAATCTAGACCTACTTTTACTCGCAAAATTTACTCACAAAATACCGGAAAAACTGACAGAAATCGCATATTTTTAGAGAGGGCTGTAGGAGCGCAAATGGGTATTTTTTTGCAAATTATATGACCTACTCTGGGTCCAAATATCTTACAAGGAGACTCCAAGTACTCTGACTCACCGATTGTGATGAAAAATAAATTCTACATATAGATCTCACCAAAGTAAACACCTATGCAAAGCCATTCAACACACTTTTCAAAATTTTCCGAGAAAAAGTTTGTTATAATTGCCTACACTTTATAAATAATAATTAGATGTTCTATGAGGATTTTTATACACGCCATACCTCAGATGTTTAAATTATTGATGAAAAATAGGAAATAAAATTCCACAGCCTGGGATCGAACCAGGAACCTTCTGCTCACCGTGCAGATGCGCCAGCCAATTGCGCCACTGCCTTACATCTGAGGTATGGCGTGTATAAAAATCCTCATAGAACACCCAATTATTATTCTTTAACGATTATTACGCCAGTAGGAAAGATAGTCCCAGTCTGCGAACTGGGTAATGCTCCAGCCAGCCCAAAGGGCATGTAGATAGCGTAATGCTTCCATGTCCGCAGTGGCGCAATTAGCTGGCGCATCTGCACGGTGAGCAGAAGGTTCTTGGTTCGATCCCAGGCTGTGGAATTTTCTTTCCTATTTTTCATCAATACTTTATAAATGCCTGAATTGCCCCACAAAGCATGCATAGCCATAATGAAAGACTTGGAAGGAAGTGTTAGTACACGTAAAAATAAAAATAAAAAAGTTTGTTTGTAATAAAAATAAAAAAGTCAGTAAGTTTGTTAATGATCCACAGTGATAAATGAGCATTTTGAAAAATTTTTTATCTAGTCACATATAATTATTTTTAGAATTTTGTAACTTTTGGAATGACATTGAACTCGCAAAAAAAATAATTATTGCACCATGTATCTACTATTAAATATAATGCATCATATTGGTATCTGTAATTTATCAATCATTCTTCATTAACATTTTAACTAGCACATTAGCCAACAAATTTCAATTTCCTATTTCTAGGAGCAAAGTTAACTGTTAGGTCGTTCATTAAAAAACGGGCCAGCGGATATTGTAGGAAAAGTACCGTATGAACGAACCAGGAACTGGGCTAAGATGTAGATACAAACCTGACGAATACGAAGCAGGCGCTGTTCCCTGCTGTTGGCAGCACTGTCCAGCACGGAAATTTAAAACACATGATAGGCGCGCTGCGTGGCCGTCCAGTCAGTCAGCTGCTGTGACTCGCGACGTGAGAGGCGCTGGAGTAGATTCTGAAAATAATCGCGCTTGGCATAATTTAATTCGTTCTTGACCTGGTTAGAGAATTTTTTAAATTGTTTACAGCGAGTAGGAGAAGGATTACTGCGTGATTTCAATTATAATGCATTTTTCCTTTTTATCAAACCTAATATATAAGGTGTTACCCAAGGACGGCAGGTAATCGGGCGCCGACCCGTTTCTGAACAACTGAATGGAAGTAACGATCTCAGCCTGGACGAAAATGCGACATAAACCTGTTGAAAAACTGGCCTGGGCTATTCACAGTAGCAAACACGGACTCCCAATAAGTGGAGGACAGAAGGAATGGTTCGGTTATAATCCGAAACCTCGGTAAATTAAGTTGTCTAGATGAAGAAATTCTCTCGTGGAACACAACAATTGTACGGCATTTTCGCGTTAACTTAACCTTACCGGATGTTGGCAATACCAAAGTTGTTGCTTGCACACTCTGGCGGCGCAATAAAAACTAAAACATCCAGCTTCCTATTCATAACATCCGAAATGGACAGTAATAAGTTCGTGGCAGTCCTATCTATTGATTTTATACGAAAGCATTTGATTCTGTTCCCACACAATTATTAAGTAACAATTAGCCTCGTATTATAATATCCGTGGGCCGCTTTTGGCCTGGATTACGGATTTTTGAAGGACCGCAAATATTTTCTAACTTACACATGGGATTATCTTCAGGCATCGTTGTCAGGAATTTAAGGGTGCCTCGTGGTTCGATCTTGTCATTTTTTTTTTTCAACCTCTTCATCAATGATCTCCCTAATCATTGCACCCCTTTAAAAACGATTATCTATGCAGACGATGTTACAGTACTATTTGCTGATACCGATCCTAATAGTCTAATATTATCTATTAATGAGGTCTGCAAAAGATGCATTGCTGGTATCGTATGAACCAGATACAGCTTAACGTGGATATAACTAAGGTCACCTTCTTTCACCAAAGCAATAAGTGCAGGTTACCTGATTCTCCATCCATTTTTTTTGTGACTGATTGATTTCTGTGATAAAATCGTTTCGATATCTAGGCTTGGGACCTCCATATACACAGTCTGTTGATTAAGTTGAAGTTCAAGCAGGTATTGCTCTCCAGGCTGGATTATTTTCCTCGGAATGTTTTAATATTGTTGTATAATGCTTGGATTCACTCCAACCTATGCTTCGGAATTATCTTTTGGGTTCCACTTCGTCTTATAACTTGGCTAGACTGTTTAAATTGCAGAAATGGTTTTTGAGGACGCTGTTGGGTATGGCTAAGTGGTCTTCTGTTTCGCACTGTTTTAAACGGTTGGGAATCCCGAATATCTATGACATTAACGCTATTCAAACCATTTCTTTTATATACAAAGCAGTCAGTTATTTCTCTTCTATTGACAACCTCTCTCACAATTCAATTTAATCAGGATATCCATAACTATCCTACTAGGCAAGTCAACGCCGTTTATCTCGCCTTTTCCAGATCCAATTATCATAAATAATAGGTAAAAAAGATTAATAAATAAATCAAAAAAACAAAAATAAAAAATAATAAATGGTAAATAAAAACAAAAAGCTGATGTTTCGTATACAGGCTACCGTTTGTCAAAGCAAGGATAGTTCGCTAAATCAAGGAGAATATTAGAGAACTACCCTGAAGTCGACAATCAAAGAGTGAAGTGAAATATTGACGAAAGCAGACGGGACGAAAGCAGATGGGACGAAAGCAGCGCTTTCACTATGCTGATCTATCCAGAATATATGCCAAATGAAATGCACTGAGGCATTAAGCCTGACCAACCCAAGAGGTCCTTCACATTATATAAAAAACAGAATAAGATTGACGATTGTTAGACGAAAAACAACAAAACAAAACAAACACAACACAGAACAAAAACAATCAGAAACTAATAAAAAACAGTAAGAAACTAATAAATAACGAGAAATAATCATGACATCTTCCAGTAATCAGGGAAAGAAACTCTACCGATGTCATCAAAGTTGACAACTAGGATGTACCTTGGCTTTCGGTACCTTGTATGCCACTTCATCTCCATCGAATGCCTCAAGATCCCAGTCACCAATTCATTGTCATGATTCTCAGCCTTCTGGTCATATTCGTCAGTAGGTCCTGGATGTACTTCCCGATATGAGTCATGTTGAAGTCATCGTGGACGGGCTAATTTTTTGCGGTCTTACTATCCAGTTTGGCAATAGTCCTCAGAGTAACGTTCTGGAATCATTGGAGCTCCTTCCATCTACTTCTGCAGATAGTCGCTCACGCTGGCATGCCACACTGCAGAATGGTCCTAATAACTGTCTTGTATAGGAGAAGCTTACTGTCAATACTGAGGCTGCTGTTGCATCCTAGGAGGGCTATGAGACTGTATTTAGCCTTTCTTGCTTTGGTCAGGACAAACGTCACGTGACGATTCCAGGAGAGCCCTGAGTATTTGTCAACACCAAGGAACTTGTAATAATCAACCCTTTCGGTTTGGTGATGTTGAATCAGACAATCAGTCAAGACATGTTATATTATATATATGATATATATTTTACAATAGCGAAGCATTGCCGGGTCTACTGGTAAATAAAAAAAGAAGATGCGTTCCATAATTATAAAGCCAAAGCAAAAGCTTGGTATAGCTGCATAAAAATAGGAGATAATACAGTTTCCTTTGAGAGACAGCTTTATTATCATCTCATGAATTTAACTAAAATGAATAAAACAGAGGAGAAAATTATTCTAATTTGAATAAGAAAAAAAGCACAAGCATTGCATTTTTGGATGTCCCAAAATGATAAAGCCATCGCTTATTGCTGGAATATGCACACTCACATAGCATGATTTAATAACCAATTGGCCCTCCTTTATTACAAATAACTTTAAATATTCGATTTGACATGGAATTTATCAAAGTTTGAAGATCAGATACATAAATTTCTTTCCATTTGTCAACAATAGCTTGTTTTATCTCAGTTACACTAGAGTATTTCTTCCCATTTGCTCGAGCCATCATTCCCCAGATACGGGCTCATCATTCTCCATCGGCTTCAAGTCTTGGGAACGTGCTGGGCAATCTATAATGGCAACCCTTCGTAGGTGCTCTCTAAAAACCATTCATAGGTGCTGAATGCAGTGTGGACCGCTGCATTTTCTTGTTGGAAAAACCAGTATGGACCGACAATGTTCTCTGCAAATAGAAGGAGGTGAGATGACAGATGATCCTGATATGCAGCTGCATTCATTCTTCCAGAAATGAAGGCTATCGGGGACTTTCCGTGCCATCCAAATGATGCTCACACCATCACTGAGCCACCACCCTGCTATCTCTTCGAGAAGAAGTTCTCCTCTCTTCGCAGATCCGTGCCAATAATATTGCCACCCATCAGGCTCGTCTAGGTTAAATTTCTTCTCATCACTCCAGATGATTCCATTCCAT
>JAHWFO010053791.1:0-28681 GCA_023313115.1 Rhysida immarginata
ATAAAAACTAACACAGGCTATAAATTTAGTATATTTTATTATCAATACTATATAGAATTTCAACGTTGTTACAATAGTTGTAAGCGTCTCTGTAATTTTGTGCAATCGTTGTAATAATTTTCACTTTATTACAATACCTTATAAATTCATACCAGCTATATAAAATCCATGTTCAGAAAATGCTCTTGCATATCTCCAGTTAATAAGCATTCGTCTGATATAAGTTGTTTAATTTGATTATTGGCCGACCAAAGTTGTTCGTTTCCTCAACTCAAAACTTTTTTTCACGGAATTCGACTCCAAGAAGCTATGTTGAAATTTTGAAAAAAAAAATATCCGTCTCTACTTATGTTCGTATGTTTGTATGTATGTAGCCAATTTGTTCAACTAACTCCTCTGAAAATGCAACTAGAACTACCAAATAAAATTTATACATAATTAGAGGGTATCTTAAACTTGTGCCTCTGACGTATTTTTATGACAATTGATCAACCTCTTTAGAGATGTTAACTTTTTTCTTAAAATGAAGAAATAGCTACAGCATTCCTACAAACAAACTAAACTCAATAAATTCGAATAAATTTTGTAAATAGTTTGTTTGCCAATCAATGATGAACCATTTTGGAGATATTAATTGATCCTCATTTTAATTTTTTTTTCATTGTAAAAATAAATACATACAGGAGCACTTAAACAGACCTATTTTTTAGGAATGTTGGTTAAGCCTTCTAAAAACAAAGAAATGGCTGTAGCATTCATTCCAGCAAACAGAAGACATGTATTGACTCCTCTCAATATTTCTTTATAGAAAGTTTTTGGCTGTGAGCGATTCTGGAGTTATTGTGAGAATATAAGGTTTTAAGGGCCTCTCCTCTCCCCCGCCCCTCATCTCATCCAATCCAAATAGAATTTTTCCCCCTTTTCATGACAAACAGGGAAGCCTTTACGAATGTGTCATTCCAATTTATTTTTTAAAATTCCTCAGTTTATGAAGCATTTTTCAAGGAAACGCACCTAGATAATGTCACAATAAAATTAGTCGTGAGGTGCATTATGATGAAAACGAAGCTGGCTTGAGGGAATCTGAACACAAGTCACATTCTCTTTTTCAGTGGATAAAGCGCAATGTCTCTTCAAGTTAATATGTTCGAGACTGAGCGAGTGACCTATTCTCTCTACCAATCAACAAGCGGATCATTTCCTTTCTCCAGACGCAAGTAATAAAACGAGACGGAGAGCGTGTAGAGCTGCGTCGTTTGTTGAATCAACAAATATTTCAGCCTATGGTATTTACATTTAGAGGAATTATTCTGGAAACTTATAATGTATGCAATTTTTGCAGTCCAATAGTTGTCTATGCAGACATTTTCCTCATAAAAGTTCAACAGTTTTCACCTTTTTTTACAAAATCGTATAAGAAAAACAGAGGAATTTTACAAAAACAGCTAAAAAAATGCGAAATAGGAGCGATAATTGTGTCAATAATCTATATATATAAAATAACATGTCCCGACTGATTCATCATCGCCGAACCGAAATCCCAGAAGCTATTAATATGAAATTTAGTCCGTAGTTTTATTTTTTAAGGTAGCCTAGAGACTCGCTAAGAAAGGATTTTATGAAATTCAATACCAGTATGATCAGAGATCGCTGAACGATAAAAGCAAACATATTACTGGAGAGCTCTGGTGAAAAATAATATCCAGTCGAAAAAAAATATAATAATACGGCTTTTTGTGCGAAAATATTGTCACACGGGTTCTACTAGTATTTTATAAAGACAGATTTATTTTGCTGCCGGTGGTGAGGGAAAATTACGTGAACAACAAGGAAATGTCAGCGAATTTACAAAATCGTTTTGCTACACACTCTGATAACACAGTATTTAATAATAATGCTGGCGATCATTGTTAACAATAATACTAGCGCAATATTTAATAGTAATATTGACAATTGTGTATAATTTGTTTCTTCTCGGTTCGCTCTTTCTATGTTATTTCTATGCTGTCGCGAGTTGCGATCCTCCTTGGGAATTACTTTTTTCTCTCACTAGGGCGGCGACACTTCTATCCGTGATCGACAATACGTCATGGACTTCGTACCGAGGCCTACGAGATAACAAGGCCTGAAAGCGAAAAAGTCACCTGATCATCGGGGTGCTAGCAACAACCCGACCTTCATTTTTACCAACAAACGAAAAAACACTGATTGTTAACATCCAAGATGGAGACAATGAAGGTTGGATAGTTGCTAGCACCCCGATGGTCAGGTGACTTTTTCGCTTCCAGGCCTTGTTATCTCGTTGGCCTCGCTTCGTACGAAGAGACGTCACTTCCTTAGTGATTCGCCATCTTGATTCCACACAGCCGTTGCTAGGAAGAGTTTAAATCATTTTCTCCTTTTGAAATTAATTTTGGGTCGTCATAAGAAACGTCGCAATAAAATATAGTTCTATTGCAGACATTCTGATCGCTTATGTAAGCAAACTAGTGTCAGAATCAGAAAGACAGGCCCCGGCGCGAAAAAGTCACCTGACCATACTAGTCCGAGTAACAATGTAACATTCATTGTTTCCACCTTGGATTTTAACAATCAATATTTTTTCGTTTGTTGGAAACAATGAAGGTTGGAATGTTGGCCGGACTGCTATGTTCAGGTGAATTTTCCGCGCCGGGGCCTGTCTTTCTCGTTGGCTAGGCTTTCGCATCACGTTCGTATTTACGTGGTGCCTAACCTTCCTAATAAAGGCCTGGGCGCTGAAACGTCATACATTGTTATATCACCTCCGTAGGCATCGTAGCCCACGAGAAAGACAGGCCCTGGCGTGGAAAAGTCACCTGATTATCTTAGTCCGAATAACAATGTAACCTTCATTGTTTCCAACAAACGAAAAATTGCTGTTTATTAAAATCCAAGATGGAAGCAATGAAGGTTACATTGTTATTCGGACTAAGATGGCCAGGTGACTTTTCCGCGCCAGGGCCTGTTCGTTCACGTCGGCTACGAGTAGGCATGGTTAATCGTATTTCTACCAATAATAAGCCCTAAATTTGCCTTTCTGATGATGATGTAACAGTGAATGATGTTTCAGCGCCCAGGCCTTTATTAGGAGCTTTAGCATAAAAGCTACTTATAAGAATGCGCCCTTGGTCTGTACGTTTATCCGGCCGTCCGTCCGCCGTTTGCACGATAACTTGAAAACGGATTAACTCTTTCAAATTCTGTTTTCAGAAATATGACCATCAAAGTCTTAGGTCGGACGTATCAACTTTTCAGAATATTTCTTGGACCCCTTCAAGTCGAATTCACGTGCTAAAACAGTGAGTGTAAAGAATTCAAAGATACTGGCATGTAATATAACAATCGATTTGTCAAGAATGAATATATTGTTACTTTCTGTTCATCTTTTTAGCATTATTGACATCGGCGCGCGCACGTGAAATCGCTTTGTCGACGCACGATTGCTCAAGTGCTCGTAATCTATAAGCTTATTATTAAGTAGCGGAAAAATGGAGCTACTTATTGGCTTTATTTTACACACGATTTGAATCACCCATCATCATCTCTACATTTTTTGACATAGAAGGTTGAAATTCGGAATGTAGCTTACTATGGGCATGGCACCTTCACTATTTAGTTTGGTTTTGTTTAGCCAACTAAGGTCGGAGTTTGGGGGTGAAAAATAGAGGGGACCAAAAGTCTAGGTATATTTATGCGTATAAAGGAGTGAAATTCGGTATGCAGATTCCTATAAGCAAGATCTCCATTATATGAAGACTTTTTTTTTCCCCCGAGGTATCCATGCCTTCCTGACTCGATGGCGGAAATGTATCGAAAAGATGGGGGCTACATTGAAAAATAGTGTACCAACTCTGTCTGAAATAAAGGAGCTGTAAAAAAATATTTCCGGTTTTCATTTGACTAACCCTCGTAAGTAGAATAAGAATGGAGCTATTTATTGGTTTTATAATGTCAGTCGGTCCCCTTCATAATTTCTACATTTTTTTCAAGTAGGAGGTTGAAATTCGGAATGTAGCTTACTATGGGCATGTTCCTCTGCACGATTTAGTTTGGTTTTGAGTGGTATACGGGGGTCGGAATTACGGGGGTGGAATCAGAGAGGACAACATATCAATGTGCTATTTAGATACGTAAAGGTGTAAAATCCAGTATCAGGATTCCTTTAGGCAAGATCTACATTACTATGAAGTTTAGGCCCAATTGTTCCAGTGGGATCGGATTTGCGGGGATGGCAGTCACTTGGTCCTTAGAACTATGGCAACATATGGCATGTGATATATCATATGTTCGGAAATGATGAGAAAGGAAAGAAGATACGAGGTTTTTTTACATTTTTTACATATTACGTTCGAGAAAATCAGTTTATTGATTAAAAAAATACTTGGGGAGAGGTAAAAAGTGCAGATGAAGGGGTAAAAATAGATGACTTGCATTATCCTATTCGGGAGGCGGGGGTTAATTTCTTTTTAATAAACTTATAAATGTATTTCTGCTTCACTGCTAAAGCTCCTCCTTGGAATGTTTACAAGATTTTATTATAGGTGATATTGATCAGCAAAAAGTGTGTACGCGGGGCGCCTATAGAAGTTTTCACTTTAACAAAAATTTGCAACTGGAAAAGCATCACTAGAGTCGTGTTCATAAGCTCCTGGCACAGCACGTCATAGAAAGAAAGAGAAACTGTCGGACACTCTATGAGCGTCACTTCGCTGCAGAACGATGCATGTACGTTGTCACGTTGGATGAAGCTTACGTCTACCTCAGTGACTCCAATTAACCCATGCGATTTTTTACCGTCCACGTGGAGAAAATTCATATCAAAAGTGATCCTGTAAATGTAACGAAAGTTTTTTTAAAGGTGATTGGGGATACTCGTACAACGGCAAGCTAACAATCAAAGAGTGGACAGAAAGGCTAAGGTTAACTCGCTTTACTATCAGCAGCATACTCTTAAGGCTTGCCCACATAGCATGCGAGAACTATTAACGAAAGTTTAAAGCGATAATGGTCAAGCGTAAACAACATTCGTTTTACGTTTATGCTATTGCAACGATATTCAACATAGTCAACATATAGCCAGCGAGAACAGAACGCGAAAAGACGTGATAAACATGGCTGGCAATTCTGAGCTGCGACTGTTATTATTAAAAAGAAAAAGATTATTATTAAGTTTGATATTCATATCGTCGCTAGAACGATAGAAATTTAAAATAAATTCCATTTAAACGAATGAAAATTAAAATTTATCTCATATAGCGTCCCGCTTTTCAATTTCGAAAAATTAAAATTACCTTTTTTATCATCGCTTCTCGTTTCTCAGCCTCCTTCATCGCCTTCCTCGCATTTCAAACTGAAGACATGGTGGAACTGATCAGTGACATGGTGGCCGCCATGTTCATTTCTAACCCAGATTTCCTTGCGCGAACTCCTGCTAAAGCGTAAAGCATCAAACTGGATTTGATCGGAGCGAGAAACTGTTTTTCCGCTCTCGTTTGTGAAATTTTCGGTTCTCGCTTATACCAGCGGGACGTTTATAATAGTGACTGCGATAAAATTCTTTCGCTTTCCAATCTCGCTCATATTTTTTCGGTTCTCGCAAGCTATGTGAACACGCCTTTAGTCCAATTTTCCACGAGTAAATCCCCACATTGTATGGAGAGGACAAAAGAAAAATTTGCGTGCATCAAGACAAAGTTTCCTTGTTGGAGTTCAATTTATGTTGGAGTGGGAAGATGAAACTGGAATTCACGTTATACCCTTTTATGATATCCCTGTCAAGTTACCAGATGCATCCTCGATGGATTTCTGTGCATTTGAATTTTTGAAACGAGCCCTTGCTCGACAACGTCAAACAATCATTGAGGGTCTGTGGAAAGCCTGCAAAGATGAATGGAACAACGTCAGCCTCGGCGTTCTGCAGACATCTCTTCTACAGTGGAAGGTAGGTGCAGGAGCAATAATAGTCCACAACCAGGATCATCATATCGAACACGATCTTTGGTGGAGAAAGGCGTTTTCTTCGTAATCTTTCTCTCTCAAATGTTTACCATAGATAGTAAACATCTTTCTGTACTTATCTCTCATTGATTTGGTAATAGAACAGTATATTAAGAGTATAATTTATGTTTAACCATTTTCCACCCTTTAAAACCTGCATATAGGGAATTCTTTGTGATAGGTATAGAATGGAAAATAATTATATGTCTAATATTGTATTTTATAAATTCCATTTAGTAAAATTAAAAACGAAATATTAAATGTAAAAAAGATGGGATATGGTTGGATTATGTATTCAGGGTTTTGGAAAAATTAGAAATAGTCACTTGTTGAAATCAAAAAAGTCATAGCAACTCAACATGGCAGTGATCAATGGCAAGATTGGACCACATCACCTTTTGCTTCATCCCATCTTTTTACATTTACTGTGTCGTTTTTAATTTTGTCTAAATGGAAATCATGAAAGTACAATTAAATCTTGTATACTTTATAGCTTTGTCAAAGAACAGTTTATCTAAAACGCAGGTCAGAGTTTTTTCACCGTGTTTCCATCGTGTGCTTTTACGGTAACTTTTGTCTCCTCTTTTCTCTATGTCGTTAATTTATTAATCAATAGGATACAGATTTTAATAAAGTTCACAACGAAGTAATGTCAATTTTTTCGTTTATTGTTTTAATATGTAAGTTTACTAAAATTTAGACTTAACATTGTTCAAAAAGGATGAGTATGGTTTATAAATAATATTGGCCGTAAATGACCGGTGCCATTTCTTTAAAATATTAACGAAGAGCCTATCACCGTTATAGTTTTCTTAATATGGGCAAACACTCTTATCTCCAATATCTGAAGGAGCACAGGGCCAATGCATAATCGGATTGCGTTTACTAATATGGGGTCCAGAACGTTTCTTAACTTCGGACCTCTTAGTTTCTTCATGTTCCGCTGTTTCAGTTTCGTCTGCAAATCGTTTTCTGTCAGGATAGTAAGATGGATATCGTATATCTGCAGATCGTTTACCTTGACCCCAGTCAGTAGAGAATGTTAGCTGTGGCGATCGTTCATCTGCAGATCGTTTACCTTGACCCCAGTCAGTAGAGAATGTTAGCTGTGGCGATCGTTCATCTGCAGATCGTTTACCTTGAGCCCAGTCAGCAGAGAATGTTAGCTGTGGGGAACGTTCATCTACAGATCGTTTGCCTTGACCCCAGTCAGGAGAGAATGTGAGCTGTGGCGATCGTTTTTCTTCTTCTACATCTTCAGCTTGAATCGTATAAGTCTGCATTATAGTTAGCAATAAACAACATCCTAGAATGTAAAGTACCATTTCAATGGTTTATATCTTCAGCCTAAAAGAAAAATCAAAGGTAAAAATAAATACAATTATTAATGAGAGAAAAATGATAAAATCCATTAAATTGGGTACTGCGAGGCGTGTTGAAATAAAACCAATTCGATTCAAATTTGTGTGGTACGAAGAATGTTGGAAACAGGAAACACAAGAAAATAGAAGAATTAGTTAATGAACAGTATTATTCACATGTTTTTCAAAAGAAGTACTCATGGCGTTTAGGCAGGTATCTTATGGTTTGATGTTATTGGAAATCCCGTGCACGAAAAAACTGCAGGTTGCTGTTTGAACTAGTGCGTAACTGTTTTCTGCAAATCTTCATCAGTGTTGAATCATTGTGCCTTAAAGAATTTCGTCAATGGCCCGAAGAGATGAAAGTCACGAGGGTATAAAATTCGGGCTTTAAGGAGGATGTTCGAGAACCTCCCATTTCTTGTTGGCTAGTATATCAACAACTTTTACGACTTGTGGGCATACATTGTCGTGGAAAATGATCAGTCTTGAAGATAGCATGCCGAGTTCAAACGGCATGTTTTCGCGAACGGAATTTCCACTGGGAAGCGTGCCTAAACGACATGGATGATTTCGTTTGAGAAACTTGTGTATTATGCTGTTCATTAAACACTACTCTTTCTGTTTGCGTGGGTTTTATTTCCCTGCCTTCTTCTTTCGAGTTTCATTTGAACATGCCTCGTTCAACCTTTGAGATAGTGGTAGGTTTAAATGCTGGATAGAGATTTATAGGGAATGACTTTATCTTTGGCGTCAGACTAATTGTCGGGTCGGTGTTTAACCCGCTCTAGAGACTGGTGCTCATATAGGAGGTTTCAAAAGCCTCCTGTATGACTAATATATCCAACAGCGGAGATCCGACTTCAAGAAATGGTGATCCTGGTGGTTAGTGGCGTAGCAAAGGTAAATGGAGCCCGAGCCTAGCATTCGTACTTTTGCACGACCTTCTCATATTTTGAGTTCGGGGAGTTCCCCCCACCCCCTCCTATTTCTATACCTGCGAGGATGGCAAGACTGCCGCCCGGAGAATCAAGGCCTGCTTTGTCCCCTCTCCTCGCTACGAAACTGGTGGTTGAGGGAAAGCGAAATCAGTTAAGTCAAAACTTTTACACAGCGACTACATTTCCTGCGTTAAAAGTAAATGGCGTTACTTTCTGATATCCTGTCATAAAAATGAGATCCAATCAATCCGTACGAAAAATAACTGATCATTTTGGAAAGCGAAACAAATATTCCAGTCCAACGAGCATATTCTTTCGTTCCTATGTCAGAGTTCTGAGGGAGGAGCAAATCAATACGGTCAATAATTAATGTTACAGACGCGGTATAGAAATCAGTTATTCTCAAGAGAGATGAAAGCTCTGCAGCCACTTAGTAACGACCAGGAAAGCAAAAACGAAGAGACTACGATAACGCGAGGAAGTCATCAGAAGAGTTCATAAAATCAGCGTAAACGAAGAAGCGATATACCCAAATTAGACACTCCCCCGAAAGGCTTGCAGACGATCTCCTCTTCTTCTGAGATTGAGATCCATAGATCGGAAAAAGAGATTGCAATGACGTATAAACAGCAGCTTTGACCGATTTATATTTATTTCTTCAGGATGCATCCAAACTGCAATTCACTTTTAACAACATGTCTACAAATGAGATTAACTTTAGATTTTAACTACTAATCCGTTTATTCCATACGCCAGCCCAAAGAATTTTAGGTATATATCTCGATTTTCAGTGAACTTATCAAACAAAAGAATATGTATAGTTAAAATGTGATTTCCAGAATCTAGGCTGACCATAATTCAGTCTACAACAACTAAACTTAAAAAGGGAGCAATTAGAAAGGAATAACTTTCTCGAAAAGTTCATAGACAAATCAGGCAACCGAAATGCCCAGGACCGATAGGATTTTAAGGCATTCGAGAATGAAAGGGAAAGCATTTGATTTCTAAAGAAGCCTTTCGTTGTTAAGAATCAGATGAGGTAGCTAAGGAAGCCTCTGGTTGCTAAGCAAGGCGTACTTCTAAGGGAAATGAACATTTCAAAATGAATAAAACTACCTGAAAAGTTAAATGGAGAAAGTAGCAGTTCTCTATAGTTTAGAACATATAAGAATCTTTTAATTTGTAAGCATTCCTATTTAATGAAATAAGTGTTAATTGTTGAAGCGTTCTGTGTCAATTTTTCTTCATAAACTATTGCCAACGCTTTCTTCGTAAGCATGTATCATTGAAGGAATGATTAGCTACTAGATTGTGTTAAAATATGCCTAACACAAATTAGCTGTTGATAATATAAGGCTTAAGTAATTATATGCTATACTTTAGTATAGAAAGTATCAAATGGACCCTAAAGGTTCCATTAAACCACATATCATTGAACAAATTTCGATTACCATTAATTTTACGATATATTCATTCATGACACCTCATTCCAAGTTGTTTGATATACATACATGCCATATCTTAGCATTGAAAGACTTCACTGAAACATAATGGTTCTATGAAACCACATACCATTGATTCATAGAACCATTGGTTCTATTTCGACTATCATTAATTTTACGTTAATATTCAATCATGACATGTTATTCCAAGCTGTTTGATATAATACATGCCATATCTTAGCATTGAAAGTTTCCAGTGAACCGTAATGGTACCACTAAACCACAGACCATTGAACCAGTTTTGGCTGATATTGACCATCAAGGAAGATCATCATGTATCTTCACTTAATTCACAAGCCTTTTCTCTGCTTTAGCTATGGAATACCAAAGGGAGAACAGCATTTGACAATGCACAGGGCATTTATACATGGAAATGTATAGTGAAAAACGTGGTCCCCTATAATATTTGTGACCTTTTGAACCGGAAGTAGTTCACCGTTTTTTCCACCAACGAACCCAGTCTTTCGTTTTCCTAAGTTGTCGAATGGCGAAAACGGAAGTCAAAAATTCGAAAATCCCAACAGACAAACGGATAGACGGACGGCGGACGTACATTGTGAAAACATAATACCTATCGGTCCTAATAATTTTATCCACTCACAAATATCGCTAATCCCTGACTAAAAAATAAACTAAAAGATAAAAATATCCGCACAAAGCCACACTGTTTTTCAAAGTTTTGTTGCAAGTATGGTAGAAGAATACGCAAATAACATCTGTGGTGCAACACTACGGTCTCATGGGACTGCCCTGTTTGGATATGATGTAGCAAATGCAGGATCTCCTAATCTTCTCAGCTTGAGGTCGTTATATCCGATATCTTGATTTTCTAATTTTCTTATTAACTAACTTTTACACGAGAGTCGGATTTTGGCGCTTGTTTTTAGCATTTTTGAAATACCTTTTTTTTTTTTTTAACTGACTTTCAAGTTTTACATTTTTTACTTTTATGTTTTACAGTCCTTTTTGTTATATTTAATGGTCTGTTGTTTTTATATCATTCTTCCTAATGCCCTATTTTATCTTTATTTTCAAATTTAGCTTAGGGCTGTTGACACGCTCTGAAACCCAAATGAACCAACCAATAACCGAACAGCCAGCCATGCGGAAGAAACGTATTACCATCCCATTAATTCTTCTTTATTTACCAGTAATGAAATTATTCGCAGCAAACATCCAAAGCGGAGGAAACGCATCACCAGGTAGTGTAAGTAATATTCAGCAAAATAACATGTATTCTATCAAAAATGTACTTCGATCAATCGAACGTGACCAAAAAAAAACCAAAAAATAAACGCTCTACGTGCTAAACTTACAATAACTAATATTCGCCATTTATAAGTTTCTGTTTGATTGTTTATAAAATTCGTACATAACAAACTTTTTAACAATATTACTGGAATAAAAGAACTCTCTGTAGTGAAATTAACCTTATACTATTTTTATTAATTTTTTTTACTTCATTTAAACATCAGTTAATTAAACACATTACTAACAAAATTAACATTAATTTTGATATGATTTCCTGTTTGACCTTACAAGTCTCGTACAATTGATTAGGCATAGAACCAAATAACGCGATCATGTAATAGAGAAGCCTGATCATTTCTTTGAAGATGAAATATACTATTCTGAATATTCGGCGTAATTAGCGTTTTAAAATGGGGGAACGTAAGAATATGAGGAACTTCGAAATTAACATGACACAAGTTGTACAGGATCCAGTATCTCCAAAGCCGTCAACGTATGGAGTTTTCTCAAAACATGGTACTTAGAGTGTATCGAAAATGGTAGTAAAAAAACAACAAGCTAGTAAAAAGATGTTCGATTCCAGGAAAATACGAATAATGGTTATGGTGATAAAATCAAACACACTTTTGTCTTATCCCTTAGTTAGAAGTATCCCTAAGACCGATCCCTTGGGTGGACGTACAGGTCATGAAAGATGATGTTTAAGAGGATCGTAAATGCAAGTCGGGTGCAGCAAAGTCAGAGCATTATGAGCAGTATGCCCTCGTAATCCCAGAAGAGCGTGAAGGTCCTCTTACTGCCATAAAGACAACTGAGATACTGAGAAAGTTCAAGTGGATAGTCCTCGAGCATCCTCCGTATAGCCCTGTCTTTGCTCCAAGCGACTTCCATTGTTTGGCACTCTTAAACATCATTTTTTCGAATGAACACTTTCCCTACGATAAAACTGGTCGGTTCTATTAATCGAAGCGACAATGAAGCTGTACAAAGGGAAGTCACTGCCTAGTTCAGGCAGCAGCCCAAAGAATTTTATCTTACTGGTTTTGAGGGGCTTGTGAAACTATGGGACAAGTGTCTCAATGTACAGGGAGATTATTATTATTATTATTATTATTATTATTATTATTATTAAACTGTAAGCACTCCAAGTGGAGTAAATTAATGACATGGACAATCGCAAAAGAGCACCAGCTCAAACCACTATGAATAAAACCATCGGAGAAATAAAAGTAATTTTCAAATCAGGACTCGTATTTGTTTCATTTCTTTATCCATTTACTTTAAACTTACTGACTTCCCCTCGTATTTTTCAATGCAAAACCCGCTCGCATTGAGAAATAATGGGTATTTACAACAGAAATCCCTTACGAATAGTACCGTGTCGTACACAAGTTTTTGAGTGGTTTTCACGGTTCAAAAAGGAGCGTTTCATATTATTATTCTGGTGCCCTTCGACAAGTCGTACCGATGAGAATGTGGAAAAAATTCGATCAAAAACGAAGATCGTCGGTACATACTTGAAGAGATTTCAGAAACTGCCGGTGTGAGTTAAATTTTGACGGTGGATTTGAACATGAGATCCCTTGCCGCGAAGTTTGCCAGCGCTTAGTTTTTTGACCCGATATTTGGCCTCTGAGAGATGGATTGGCGTTCCCACCCACCTTACTCATCAGATCTATATCCGTCTGATTTTTTCTTATTCCCAAATATTAAAAACTACTGAAGCGAATGTGTCCTGCGAAGCTGTTTTCATCTTCTTCATGGTGTTAAAATCTCTTAATTTCAGAGATGCTTCAGGTAGTGGAAAAGTTGATTAGACGAATGTAATGCCTCTAATGGGGAATATTTTGAAAGAAATGAAGTTTTTTTGAATAAAATGTAAATAAGTCTTAATATAAAAAGAAGTCCGGTTTTTGTCCCCCTTGTATTATTCATATATAAACAGCGATTAACTTAGAAACAATTTTATTCTGTAAGTTCTGATATTAAAAAAGTATATATATATATATTGCCGTTATGAATAAATCTATGACTAAAATCTTTTGTCTA
Organism: Rhysida immarginata; assembly: GCA_023313115.1. Classification (NCBI taxonomy): domain Eukaryota; kingdom Metazoa; phylum Arthropoda; class Chilopoda; order Scolopendromorpha; family Scolopendridae; genus Rhysida; species Rhysida immarginata. The sequence goes on from JAHWFO010053791.1 coordinate 13,123, forward strand.
TATCATCCGCTTTATATTCATAATCTACACTGAATTAGAATTAGAGACAGCTGGCGTTATGTAAATGTGGCTTTGTATGTGATTCCTGGCAACGAATGACTTAAACATCGACAATCTAAGGAGTGATGCGACAGAACGCAGTACGGGTAAGACTAAAGACACAAGCTCATCTCGTCAATCGTGGCGGCACTGGGCTTTTCACGAGCCACTGTGTCACTTGTGTATCGTGAGTACGTCGATGCCGATAAAACTATCCCTGGGGCCAACCGCCGTGGACAGGGTAAGCGGGGTTGTCGCTGGCTACCTCGCATTTTAATAGCGGATAGTGCAAATTTAATGCTGGTGCACAGAAACGTGTAAGTAGCCACACAATCCAGACAATCTCGTCGATAAGGATTACAGAGGCCATCGTTCCACGAGGGATTCTTTGCTGACTGCACAAGACCTCTTCCTGCAACAAAACAATGCACCGTGCCATCGTTCCCGAATTGTATCGGGATGGTTGGAAGGACACTCTACAGACGTAAACTCGCATCCCTGGCCAGCTAGGCTATCTGACCTCAATCCCATCGAGCACATTTGGGATGCCATCGAGATATATGTTCGAGCCTCAGATGCCCCCCTCCCCACTCCTCCATCAATTCCCCACTCCTTCATGAACAGTGGCCGTTTGTTCAGGCGACCTGGATTCGTATGGCTTCCCAAAGCTACCTGAGTCCTGTTTAGTCCATGCTTAAACGAATAGCTGCCTTAATCGGGGCGAAATGTGGTGCTACACGATACTACACAGGTGTCCCTAATTCAATTGCGCTTCAGTCTATAATGAATAATATGTTTAGTGATATTTTTATAAAATTTAAAACTGGAATAAGGATTTGAGATTTCTTATATCCAGCTATTCGCAAAAGTTAAAACTAAATCATTATCATTTCTACTTAAATTAGCTAATTATATGCTTAAAATTAAGTTTTAACACAGACTCGGTAATCTTATTAAAAATGATTTGACTACAATTGCAATAGAATACTTACAGTGGTCTTTGCAACTATTTTGAATTCCACTCGTTTCAGCTAATGAAAGCGAATGAAAAATCTATGTATATATAGTCCGTTAGGGGGAAATTAAAAGCATTTAATAAACTGATATTATTCTTTTATACAAAATAGTCATTATTGAATGTTATTATTATTATATCAATTTTTAGTCCAATCAAGTGAACATAATTATTTCCTTATACCAAATAATTCATGTAGGTTTACAGTAAAGGAAAATGTTTTATTTTTTCCTTGGTGAGTTGGTTTCCAAGGAATACCAGTTAATTGCTGTATTATTTTCAATAAACAGGAATACCAGTTCAAAGGGAAAAAGGCCTAATGAATTATTGTTGCATGCTTAAGCTTATTACTGAGAAGTATTCACTTTGTTTTCCCTCACTTCCTATCTAAATCAAAATAATATTGTCTCGACTGTTTAGGAATTAAGAGCTACCAATGATAAATTTCTGTTGGAGGATGATGAACAACAATAATAAAAGTGATTAAGCGAATCCATAATCAGTGTTCACTTATTCGCTTAATGATATTAATTCTCGATTACACAACGCGTTTATACAGGGTGAGTTTTTGAAAGTGGCCCGGTGAAGAACGTGTAAAAATGAGCATGGAAAGAGATAACAATGATCAAAGATCAGTGAAAATAACCTAGAATAGGTGCTGGAAGTGTCCTCCATTGACCTCGAGGCACGTGTGAAGGCGTGTCCACATGTTCCTGAAGGCACGAGCAAGGGTTTCCGCTGGAATGGCCTGAATGGCTGCCTGGACATTTGAAGATCGGCGACTGTGCGCGGATTGTTCTGGTAGACCACAACTTTCAGTGCACCCCAGACGAAGAAATCGCAGATCGATAGGTCTGGCGACCGTGATGGCCAGGGCTGTGCTGTTCCTTGAGTGATCACATGTTCGGGTGGGAATACTTCTTGGAAACGGGTAAGTGTTGCGTGTGCAGAATGGGCTGTTGCACCATGTTGCTGAAAGTAAGCATTGGCACGCTCGTCATCAGTAAGTTGTGCAGCAAACACGTTAAAGATATTTTGCACATAACGGTCACTATACTCAGTTTCAATGAAGAACACAGGGATGGTGCAGCGGCGGATTTTTTGTGGATGCAGTGGAGACTCCATGAACAGATGCGGATTGACGGAAGACCAATGGCGCATGTTCTGTGAGTTAACGTAACCGGACAGATAGAACCACGCTTCATCTGAGATGAACACATAACCATCCTCCAGCACCTCCGGAGCAATGGTGCTCAGGAACCATGCACAAAACTGAACCCAGATGAACTCAGATGAAATTTCCTTTGTAACTCTGTAAAAAGGTTTTAACACATCCACTACTTCAGTGAGAACACCAAGTTCATCACATTCCAACATTGTTGGTCCTTTATGTTTGAACAATATTGCTGGAAGATGATCCTTTAAAAACAGAAATCTCTTTAACATGAGATATGAGGAATTCCAATGAGTTTAGACCTCTTGTTTAAGCTTGTAATCTTTTTTCCCTCTTTTGTATTACTAAAAGATCAACGCCGCAAGTCATTACTAGCATTCACACATCTCTTAAAAAACGTAACAATGCTTTAAATTTATCAATAATAGGTACCAAGTCCAATGATTTCTTTACAGCATCTCTTACAACCAAATTCAGGCAGTGTTCAAAGCATGCAATGTACTTGTTACTGCATTCTTAATGTTAGATCCATTATCAGTTACTGCAGCTACAACCTTGCTAACATGTATTTTCCATTCATTAAGAACATCCTTAATTCTGCTTTCAATGTAACAACTTGTATGAGATTGAGCTAACTCTAGTACATCTAAAATAATATTTTCATGCAAGAGCTCTTCATTTAAAAAATGGCATGTCACTCCTACTATGAAACAGTATTCAGAATATCTGTCCATATGTCAGTAGTAAGACAAACCCATGCAGTTTTCTGAACTTTCTCCATGATCATCTTTTTAACTTGAATATACTAATCTTTAAGAAGCTCCGTCATTTTCTATCGTGAAGGCATCTTGTATAATCGAGAAGTGTGTGCAATCAGGTTTTTGAATCTCGAGCTTTCAACAATTCTGAATGGTAAACCATCCTTCACAATTAACTTCAAAATGTCATTAGTTAATTGGTCATTCTTCTCACCTCCGCTAGAAATAAAAATAAAATTTTAGTTTCTCCAATTGACCATATTTTATATACTGTAAATCGTCTAGTATAATGCAATTCAACTCCCCCCCCCAAAAAAAAAACCACAGTAAAAATGCTATCCTCTTCTATAATGCGATCCCCATTTTTGACTCGTCGCGAGAAATAAAATACTGCAGCAAAAATATTGCGGCAAAAATATATTTAAAAAATACCTTAATTTTTACACTATATAGATTTCGGCGACGAGAAAGTCAAATAAAAAATGAATTAATGCATTGTATAATGAATTGCACATTGTATATATATTGTATAATTAATGTATATTATACGGTAATTTCGTCTGAAGTTCATCAGGACAGAATGCAACTGCCCTCTTCCCTCCCGTCAGCCGTTGCAGGGCAAATATAACATGGTTCCACAAATTTAGGTTCTGTATACATCAAAATTTTTCTTATTATAGTACAGGATTTACGGTAGTACATTTATCAAGATTCAAAATTTACTGAAAATGTATATTAATAGCCTGAATTTGTATGAATTCCCTGCAGAAAACATATCCGACACAGTTGCTTGAGTTTGAAGGGAACCTGTCTCATATAAGCCTACAAGTAAGCCTTCTGTGGTAGATGCATTATTATAACAATCAAGCAACTTATTAGCTTAGAGGCTAAGCTAAAAGTATAGCATGGCAAAACTTAGATTTCAAATAAACATGCGAAAACTATTACGGTATATTCTGTATTTTGACATTAATATTACAGTGCAAAATTTTTTATATTTAAGAAATCTACGTCAAAAAATTCTATTGTTATCCTAGCAGCCATTAATAAGCAATGATATAGGACAGCTTTATCACATTGGTTTAGCACTTTTTCAGAAACATTTAATCTACGAGCACCTCGTATATTTATAATTAATTGTGCAAATTTAGAGGACAATTACAGAATATGATCATTTTATTTATATAAATGATTGTGAAAAAATACTAAACACTGTGAAAAAATTATAAGTAACCACAAATGACATAGCATGAACTTGATCTACTGGAACAAACAGATTCAGAGTCGCTATCGCTTGTTAACATGTGCATATGTCTCTCCAAATTTCTACAATCTTCTTTCTGATTCCGAGTAGCTATTATCACAGACTTATGGTATCGTGATAAATGAGCATGTAGATTGGAAGTATTTCCATTTGTTTTCCTATTAGTTTTGCATATTTACAACGGCTTTCAGTCTTTGAACTTTTTTCGAAATGCTTCCACACAAACGAACTCCGTCGGGTCGCCATGATTATATGAACTCCACACGGACAAATTTAGGAATGACACAATACTACACCACACGCGGGATGGGATTAGTTTAGTAATAATTCAGTTTGCTATTAAGTTAGTTATTAAGTACCGAAAGGTGCTTTATGCTATCAGTGTGGGGAAACGTCTCTGTCTGTCTGTCAGTCCGTCTGTCCGTCTGTCCGTCTGTCTGTCTGTCTGACTGTAACTCTAACTCCTCCGACGCTATGAAAGATTTTCAAAATCTGTTTTCGTCAGACGATGAATGTAGTTCATGGCACGAACCAGTTACAAATATTATCTAAATCGGTTCATTGGCACGTGCACAAATGGAACCTCTATTTTCCCGCCTAGCAATTTTCAATGAGAAGATATATTCAGTAATATATCAAACAAATCGTAATGACGAGATAGATAGGGTTATTCATTATTATTTTCGTCAGTCGATGAAAATGGTACATGGCACGAAATAATCACAAATATTATCTAAATCTGTTCAATAGCACGTGCACAAATGGTACATTTACGACCCCAGCTAACAATTTTGAAAGGAGAGATATATTAAGTAATATATCAAGCAAATCGTAATGACGAGATAGAAGCGGATATAAATTACTCTTTTCGCCAATTAATAAATAAGGTTCCGGGAATGAACCATTTTGAAAATGGTCGAAATCAATATATGACACGAGCTCTAATAATACCCTTATGACACCCTCAAAATTTTTCCGTGCTAAAATATGGCATGTAATATATCAAACGACTTGGAATGATGTGTCATGAATGAATATAAAGAATATTAATGATAGTTGAAATTATTTCATAGGTAAGTGGTTTAATGATATCATTATGGTCCATTAGAAACTTCCAATGTTAACATAGGGCGGTTTAAAAATATGGTTCCGCAATTGGTTTAATTTAACCTTTCGTTACTTGGTTATCTCATTCCTTAATGGTTTATTAAGTACCAAAAGGTGCTTTATGCTATCAGCGTGGGAAAACGTGTCTGTCTGTCTGTCTAACTCCTCCGAGTCTATGAACGATTTTCAAAATCTGTTTTCGTAAGTCGATGAATATGGTTCATGGCACGTGCACAAATGGTACCTCTATTTTACCGCCTAGCAATTTTCAATGGGAAGATATATTGAGTAATATATCAAACAAATCGTAATGACGAGATAGAAGCGGTTATTCATTATTATTTTCGTCAGTCGATGAATATCGTACATGGCTCGAACCAATAACAAATATAATCTAAATCGGTTCAATAGCACGTGCACAAATGGTACCTTCACGACCCCAGCTAGCAATTTTCAATGGAGAGATACTGTATATAAGTAATATATCAAACAAATCGTAACCACGAGATAGAAGCGGATATAAATTACTATTTTCGCCAATTAATAAATATGGTTCCGGGAATCGAAAATGGTTGAAATCAAAACAATGGCACGTGCTCTAATGGTATCCTTATGGCACTCTCAAATGTTTTCAATGATAAGATATGGCATGTCAATATAACTGGATATATCAAACAAATATATCAATATAAGTGAATATATCAAACAAATTGGGATGATGTGTCATGAATGAATATAAATTAAAATTAATGATTGTCGAAATTGGTTTCAAGGAATCTGGTTTAGTCGAACCATTATGGTTCATTGGAACTTTCAATGGCAAAATATGGCATGTAATATATCAAACGACTTGGAATGATGTGTCATGAAAGAATATAACGTAAAATTAATGATAATCCAAATTGGTTCAAAGGTACGTGGTTAATGGACCATTATAGTCCATTAGAAACATACAATTTTAACATAGGCCATTTTAATATATGGTTCCTCGAATTGTTTATTTTAAATTTTCGGTACTTGGTTATGTCATTCCTTAATGGTTTATTTTAAATATAATTATTACTTGCTAGTATTGACTCTAGATATTTTACAAACTTAATATATTAAATTAATACAGCACTTGCCAAGCCTTTTCAAACTTTTTAGTAGACACCTTATCGGAAGTATATTATGTTAGGAACTATATTTCAGTCGCGCATGCACATAACCTTATCGCTTCCTCCTCACGTAGGTTAACCGATATCTAACAAATCGATTCTTTCGACTCTATATCGTACTAGAGACTATATATCGATTGGAACGTCCGAGTTAGATCGATATTTCGATTTTATCGATAATTCCAATAACTCTAGTGTAAATCCTGTTTCATGATCTTCATTGCATTTGACTGAGACAAACCCAGTTGCTGAGACAGCTGCCGTGAAGACGTTTTGGGACTGCGTAGCATGTGTTCTTCAGCAGCAGCAATGGTTGCTGTCGTACGGACCGTCCTTTTACGCACTTTCTTTGCATTCAGTACTGATCCCGTTGCATGCCATTCAGCAATAAGTTTTGCATTGCACTCTCAGCAGGAGGTTTTGCAGGCACAGCACCAACTTGACACTTAATTTTAAACTCATCTGCACACTGTTTTCTGACTCATGCCGTGCATAGTGCTCTACCACAAAAATGCGCTGTTGCAGAGATAACACCATTTTCGCCACTTCGCACAAACGACTACTATGCACATCAATGTCACTCTCTCAACTACGCAATATCAACTGCGTAATATTAACTGCGCAATATGACATGATTGACCAGTCATTTAAAAACTTACTGCGGCAGTATTTCGCGCCGGGCGACTTTTAAAAACTCACCCTATATAAAGTAGAATACTCTAGAATAGGTAAAGTTTAAACGTAAACTGGCAATCACTATTCATCACAAACACACAGTAATAATTGAAAATTCTGATACCAATCTGCTTGTAACTATTTACCTATTCAATCAGCATACACACTTAAAAGATTAAGTTTTGTGAAATTTCATACTATTAGAGCGTCTCTTCTCGAAAAATACTTTCAGGGATATCAGATTCGTAAACGAACTGAATTTGAAAAGTTGGCTTTTTGTAGCTGAGTATTTTACATATAATTTCCATTTTGAAAACAAGAATAAATTAAAATCTAATTAAATATTCAATAAAATTTCATGTAATATAATATCTTCATGAAAAGGCTAAAATATAGATAACAATTCAAATAAAGACACGATAAAGGAAAAAAAATTGTTGTACTTGATTAAGTTTGATGTTCGCAGGGCGAACTGAAGCTCGTTTTTTAAGTATTCTATATTCTAAAGTTTTTCCAGTTCACAGATACAGATGTAACCTATGCTTGCAACTGTATGATGAATAATGGAGAATTACTGATGATAAAGATAATCGAACTGATGTACATAATAATCATTAACGAATGACATGGCCGAAAGGATAAAATGGTCGCAGTCACATAAGCGCACTCATAATTTTTTATGCATTATTTCATCTTACAGGGTGATTCAGTCAATTTCTGACCATTTGAGTACTATGATTTATTGACCCATTACTGTTTACAAACTTAGCATTTCAGTATGATATTTTAGGCAGTTCGGAGTTTTTATTCCCGTGAAAAAGTCTTGATGATATGCTCAATGTGACCACCACGAACATTTTGAACTGCTCGCAGCCGAATGGTGAAGTTGTTCATAACTCTATCCAGGATTTCTGCATCGACAAGGGTGCAGCAATCGACGATACACACAGCAGGTCTAGGGTTCTTGGTGCTGTAGTGAACACACTGTCTTTAAGGAACTCCCAGAGATAAAAAATCACATGGGTTTAGGTCAGGACTCGTAGGGTCCAAAGAAAGCCACCCCCGAATCGATCTGGAAAGCTGTTTGAAATGACACGATTTCCGAATTTCTGATTGAGAAAGTCTAGCCTTCATTAGTGGTGTGAGGCCTAGCCCCATCCTGTTGAAACCATTGATGTCGAAGCGGTATAAGCCTCCTTCGCAGCTCGGAGATGAAGAAGGTTTCCAACATGTTAAGGTAAGCCTGTGACGTTACGGTGCCCTCAGAAAAGAACGGACCAATGATGCCTCTTTTGGAAATCGCGTACCAAGCCATAACCTTTCGTGGATGAAGTGGTGACTTATGGATCTCATGAGGGTGCTGGGAACCCCAAAAACGAACGTTGTGTTTATTAACGTCATCTGACAGATGGAAGAAGGCCTCATCTGACACCCGCAGGTTGTCCACAATGTCCTGATTGGCTTCTATTTCTGCTCCATACTCCATCGCAAATTGTTGTCGCTTCTGTCTTCCAGTGTCTGTGAACTCCTGATAAACATGGATCTTATACGGGAACAGGTGTAAATCCTTTCTCAAAATTCGGCAAGTCGTGGTATACGACAGCCCTTCTTTAATGGATAGGCAGCGAACAGATTTTTTGGTAGGGGAATCGACCAACCTTGTGCGAACATTTTCGACAACTTCGGCCGTTCGAACAGGAGCTTCGCTCCCGCCTTTTTTCTTGCCTTTAACACATCCAGTGGCACGAAATTGCTTGACAAAATCCATGATTGCTTGTCTGCCTGGTGCGTCTCGACACTTATACTCCTTCCGGAACTTTCTTTGCACGGTTACAGGTGATTTTGTCTCGAAATACCATTCGACAACCTTGCATTTCTGCTCTGTTGATAAAGCGGGCGCCATTTTTCAACAATACGATTTTCATGCAGCGCCGTTGCAACAATACAAACCAGCTATTTAGAAATTCGATATTATTTATTTATTTATTTATTTACATACATAAATAACTTAGGCAAACCCTCAATGGATAGTATGGTCGTGACCGAAAATTAGGTCATTGAGGGATACCCGAAATAAGTAACACTTTTAAATAACACAAAAAAAAACTATACAAAGACAGCAAACAATAAAAACAAATTATAAAACAATCAAATAGGGTTACGATGATTACAATAAACAAGAGTAAAAATAAAACAAATACGAGAATGATGTAATTAAACTTGATATTCCAGTGACAGGAGACGGACATAATGCTGTAGACCTCTATTAAAAGAACGAAAGTCTATTTCGGATTGTAAATATGCCGGTAAGGCAGACCAGCATTTAATCCCGATATAGGACAAACAACGTCGCTGATAATTACGTGTGACCAACGGTGGTATAACAGAGCCATTAGCTCTAGTAAAATAGTTGTGTTTAATAGTATTGCTAGACAGATCAAATGTCTGGGAAACCACCAACAAAGAGTTAATACACTTGAAAACAAACAAACAAACCTGCGAGAAGTACAATTGAAATAAAGAGGGAATTTTCAACTCGGAGAATTTACGGGTGACTGATTGATTTTTAGGTAAACCATAATAGATCCGGAGAAAACATTTTTGAAGTTTAAAAATACGGTGCAAGATACAAGAGGTAGAATAGCCCCAGAACAGAATACTATAACAAAGGTAAGAATGAATCCACGCAAAGTACATCTGGAGAATAATTTTCTTAGGCAAAAAACGAAGACGAGAGATGGTACCTAGCCTTCTGTTCAATTTAGTAATCATCTGATCAACGTGACGGTGCCAAGAAAGATCATGAGAAAGCGTTATACCTAAGTAAGTAAAAACGGAAACAGCAGTAAGCCTGTGATTATTAAAGTATAAAGGGAGAACGTGAGGAATGCCTATTCTATTGCGTTGGTGAAAAATCATTGCCTTGGTTTTCTCTATGTTAACCATAAGATGATTAGCATTGGACCAAACATGTAAATTAGATAGAGCAGAGTTTAGAAGCGAAATCAATTCGTGCATGTCAAATTTTGCTCCGATAAGAGTGACATCGTCAGCATATAGTATAAGCTTTAGGTTACTACTAGGTTGAATATAAGACCCTATGTCGTTGACGAATATAGAAAATAATAGTGGCGAAAGGATCGAGTCCTGAGGCACCCCTATACTACGAGTAGTTGAAGAAGATAGACCAAATAAATTTAAAGAGCAAACCCGTTCAGTCAAAAAAGATGCCAGCCATTGTAGGGGAAGACCTCGTATCCCACATTGACACGAGAGTTTATCCATTAGTCTATCTACGGGTACTAAATCGAAGGCTTTAGAAAAATCTACGAAAACTGCAACTACATGGCTGTTAGAGGCCATGTTACCAGAGACGTACTCCAACAATTCATAACAGGCCGTGGACGTATTTCGGTGGGGAATAAATCCATGTTGACATGAAGTAATAAGTCCATTAGAAAATATATACACAGATAGTCGATTGTAAAATAATCTTTCAAATACTTTCGCAAAGAAAGGCAATGATGTGACGGGGCGATAGTTCGCGTAGGAACGGGAGTCTCCCTTCTTAAATATAGGAGTTACCCTGGCTCGCTTCAGCACGGCGGGAAAAACGCCAGTTAAAAACGAACAGTTAAAAAGTAAAGCTAATGGATGAGCAAATAAGGGGATGAACTGACATAAGATTTTAGGTGGAAGGCCCAGAGGATCAAGCGACATAGTAGATTTAAGTTTTTTTCGAAGTCAATACTACCTCATCAAACGTGGTGGGAGTCACAAAAAAACTGGACATGTTATTTAAAAATTGGACTGAATCAGTATCAATAACTGTATCATTAGAGGTGTCTGGTGAGGGTGGTAAAAGTGAATGAAGGAAATGGGTCAATGCTTTACTGTCAAGATCGTCAGGGGTATTGAAGGGAAGACGAGCTGAGTCATTACCGACAGTCAACTCCCTCAGGACCTTCCATCTATCCCCGTTAGATTGAATTTTGGTAAACAAGTTATCATAGTATAGACGTTTAGCCGCAGTAATTTTGGTGCGTAATTTGTTAGAGAAGGTCTTAAAACGCTGAATGTTAGTACAAGTGGGAGAACGGCGGGATTTTAAGTAGAACATTTTTAAGTTTAATGTCACGCAAAAGATATTGGGTAATCCAAGGTTTCTTAGGCTGAACCTGATACACACTAACGTCGGAAACATATTTGAATAGAAGGTACCGATCAAAGCCAAGATGAACTTGATATATAAAAACGTTAAAACAACTCGTTCACATCAGTGGTGTTAGATAGCAAATTAGCCCAGTCCGACAACTGGAAAAAGGACTCAAAAACTGCTAACCGATGGTGTGAGATCACACGCTTTTTAGTAATAGCATTGATCGATCGAGATGCGAGTGGAAAATTCATATTAAGAACTAGAAAAAATGGGAAGTGGTCAGATATGTGTATATCTAAGGCGTTGCAATATAAAGATTTCGTTGAGGTGAAACAAGTATCAATAGCCGTATACTTGCAATGGAAGGAGGAATAATGGGTAAAGGAATTCAAAGATGGTATTAAGCCCGAACAAGTAATAGGGTCGAGAATGTAATGAACATTTTGCGGCGGGGCGCTGAAGTCGATATTAAAATCTCCAGCCAATATTATCTGATAACCTAGCTGGGAATAGCGGAGTAAATACTCCGCCAAATAAGTGCGGAGTATTTATTCCTCAAAGAACCTGAAGGGGGACGGTACACCACCATGACCAACCATCTACCTTTAATCAAGATAGTTAAGATTTCGAAGTCAGGGGTAATAATTGAACTTTGGTCAGGCACAGTAAACCACAATTTTGAGGCTACATAGATACTAATACCACCCCCTCTACGACCAGTTCGGGCGATTGAAATGGGTTTAAAGCCATCAAAGACTGGCGACTCCACTGGATCGCGAAGCCAGGTTTCAACAAATATCAAGATGTTGGGGGTGGCTTTTAGCAGTTCAAGGTTTAATTTTATACTATCAGCATTGGAGGGTAAGCTTCTAACGTTCAAAACAAAGAAAGAGAGAATTGAATGGAAATTATTTGGAGGTAAATCCGATATATCAGCATTAACCGCGTCAACTGAAATTGGATTAATGAACATAATCAGAGTGAACTTAAATAAATGACTAGAAGGTAAACTTATGATTAAGCGAACACTATCAAGTATTAAAAGTACAATAAGCGAAAAAATAAAAAACATAAAAAATAAACAAAAATAAACAAGCAAGACAACTAAAAAAGAAAGAAAAAAAAATCAAGCTTAACAAGCTCTATATGATTAGTAACAAACAAACAAAAAAACTGAACTAAAGTAACTAAATAGGCAAACCAAACACCTTAAACGATTAGTAAAAAATAAATAGATTAAAACGCTCCTAAAAAAGGACAAGAAAAAATATATAAAGAAAAAAGTAAAAATCGTCCCACGTAAGTGGTTGGCTACTGAACTACAACGTAAAAAATAAACAATGACTAAGATGATAGTACATAACTAGTCTAAATCTGTGATTTTCTTAATACGTTTGATCTTGCCGTTGACATCTTTAACAAATATGGAACCACTAAAGCTCCATGCTTTAGATGGACCGAAACGGGACTTAGCTTCACGGAGGAGCTTGTATCGGGCAGCCGTAAGGTCTTCCATAACTGCGGTGCGAGGGGAACGAGTTTTTAGTTTATGACGATTCTTTATCACAAGATCACGGAGAAGGTATGTTGATAAACGTACAATTAGCGGTCTCGGAGTCGACGTACCAGCCGCCCGAGGTCCCAGACGATGGGCAGCCACAATATCAGATTTATTAATCGTGACATCCATATTGTCAAAAAAGAATGATGGCAATGTATCGAAAAGCCATTCAGCTGGGCTCTCGGATAGACCAAAAATTCTTAAGTTAGTGCGCCTTGAATGTTGTTCGAAATTATCGAAATCTTCGGACAGCTGATCCAGTCTTGGGCACATATCACTGTGGAATTCTTTATCAAGATTGTTTAAGTTGTCACGAAGTTCCGCACAACTTGCGTTAGACTGCTCCAGCTGTTGGGCCAACGTGTTCAGGCGCTTCGTTGCCTCTTTTAAGTTGTTGCTGACCTCTGTAAGTTTTTTGTCAAATAGTTCAGATAGCTTATCAACAAATCGATCGGCGAACAACTTCCAAAATTTAGGTCGTTCGAAAATCGCTAAAATAGAAGCCTCCATATTAGAAAGAGAGGAATCGTCGTCGGTAGATTTAGAGGGCGTTCCATTTCTAGTTGAGTAGGTAGAGGAGTGTTGCTTCGAAGGCGCATTTAATTTCGGCGGCATAATTATGAATCCACGGATTAACAGGCAGATATTTACAAAATGACGAGTCCAATGGAATAGATTAGCAGCAACAAATTAGAAAGAACTAAATAAATACCTTGCTTCAAATGCCAGTTCCTTCAGTGAAAATGAAAACGTCCATTGAGCATCGGGTGAAATTAATCCAGAAATAAAAAAACCGTAAATGGATCAAAAAACAGATTTTTAGACACAAATTCACGGACTACATGTAGTTCAGGTCATTGAAATGAGAAAGAAGCGTTAATCATTATAAATAGGCATGGTTTGTTCATTCAATACAACTATGGAGAGCACTTGGTAAACACGTCCGACCTGGACGACTCCATAATACCGTCTCATGGCGCTCATATTCTTTCAATTGTTTATCCCTAATGCACGTCATTAGAGTGAAATGGTCAGAAATTGACTGAATCACCCTGTATAATAGTGAAACACAGAACGTTTTAACAAGTTGTTTGATTAATACATGGCATATCATGAAAAATTTCCAGAGGTTCTAGCTATAATTGTATCGTTAGAAGATGATCCACTTAACAAATTTCAACCATTTGCAAAGTTAACAAGTCAGGCAAACGAAATGCCCAGGACCGATGCCCAGGAACGAAATGCCAGTATTTTAAGGCATTCGAGGATAAAAAAGAAAAGCATTTGTTTTCTGAAGAAGCTTTTCGGTGTTAGGGTTAAATGAGGTTGCTAAGGAAGCCTCTGGTCACTAACGCAATGCCCACTTCTAATGGAAATTTACAATTCAAAAAAATGTTTTTACCTGCTCCGTAGGGGCTGAGCTTTCTGGATGTTGATCGGTTGCAAAATCAGGTACTTTACTGAGAGTCAAGGCAGATTAGCCCTTTAATGCCCAGAAGAGAACCCATTATCACACAAATATGAAAATTGGTATAGTAACTTAGAATTAAGTAAGAAACAAGAGTTTAGTATTGTTTTCTTAATATTTTCATTTATTTATTATTTTTAAGGAGGTGCAATATAAAGGAAAGTGGGCACTTAATGGCAACTTTACTTGTCTTTTTAAAAGGATATAGGTCATGCAAAATAAAACACCACAAAATGAAATACTACATTTTCTAAGATTTTATTCAGTGGAACAAACAAGAAGTGCTTACAAAATTACCACAAACTATTGTTTTCGAACATTTCTTACTACAGTTCCCAGTGTGAAATTTACGAAAATACTCCTTGTTGACGCACAAGAATATTCCTGTGCATTTGCTGCATCTGAATTTGGTTTTTGCTTTACACTGGTTTGCTCTGCAACGCTGCTGCTCCGCGACTAATTCTGGCCAATGGTCGATCCTATCGAATCTAACTGCGTTGGGCGGGATACTGGAGGTCTTGCGCCTTTTTACTGACACTGGAGGATGCTGAGAACCATCTCCGGAACCATCGTGAAGAGGAGCTTGAGGACCGTTACTGGGAGCAGCTGTTGTCTGAATACAAGGTGTGTCTTGCCCTCCACCCAAATAACTATGAGAAATTTCCAAGCGGAAATCAGCGAGTTGCAATTTGCCTCCGTCTCCTCTGTAAAGAAGCCATGCGTTCGTCACAGCAATGTCAACAAGATGTAGGAAGATGCGCATGTACCATTTTCGAAATTTCAAATTCGGTTTATACAAGCTCGCAAGCATGTCCGATTTGTCTACGCCACCCATGGAATCATCGTACACAGGCACAATATTTGGTCGTTGAATTGTGACATGTTCGCGGATTTTCTTGTTCCATCTTCTACATTCTCCAACAGGCTCTACATCCTGAAATTTGATACCAAGGAGGACTGAACGCTTATCATACCATTTGCAGATAAGAATTGACCTTTCAGAGTTAACTCTGTAATCGAATGGTCCTTGCCCTTTCTTCTCCACTATACATGTTACAAAGAGGAAGTAGTTCAGCGATTTTTTCCGTTAACGAACTCAGGCTGTCGTTTTGCCTAAGTTGTCGAAGGCGAAAATGGAAGTCGAAAATTCGGAAGCGTTCGAATGCTAGAGTACCAACAGAC
>JAHWFO010053791.1:54288-88107 GCA_023313115.1 Rhysida immarginata
CATAAAGTTCCTGATGTAAAATGTCGAAATGTCAACCCTTATACCCCTAAACACTTCGTGAAGTTTGTTAAAACCTTTCGAAATTTTGTCATATTTCGTCATCGTTCCGAAGAAAAACAATCTTTCCTTATGTCGTTGAAAGCTCTAACTCACCTTTGCAGAAAGTAAACGCGCATTATTCTTTCACAAAATGCTCTTTGTGGTGGGTAATCCAGGAGTGATTGCACCCGCTGAAGGTGGAACGGGTGTTGCAGATTATTATGCAGAATCCTCCATACAATTACCTGAGAAACTTCTAACCCACGAGCTACGTGTGCGAGTACTCGTCGAAGGGTCCTCGGGCACATTCTCAAGAAGTCTATTCAGTTCAGCAGCCTGCTCATTTCTTGGGATGATGACGAAACTTTAAGGGGTGTTTAAGGGTATAAGAGTTGAGATTTCGACATGTTGGTTGTTCATTTTGACCCACAGAATAGCACTAGGTAGTTTTGATTCGCCATTTTAGAATCACCTTGTATATTTATATCCTTCTTCGATCATTACAGAAATAGCTATTAAAACATTCTTTAAACTCTGCAAGAATTTTTCCTACACTTTGATGTACAAGCATTAGATGAAGACAATGGCTCTTTTTCAACTGTTTAACAAGTTTCATAAGCTGTGATTGCGTGATTCCATATGGAACTAAAGATTTTTCCTCTGCGAAATGGTACCTTTGCACAGTAGATAATCGAGTAGAGAAATCAATACCTGATGTCAAGGATCTCCCAATCATCAGAGCCCTTTCTACACATGTCTCAATGATGTGTACCTTCACCGTATCACCAACAATATCTGTTATCAGGCCAACGATATATCCCAAGTTGCGATTGTTTTTTTCTGTTTAAATCCAAATAGGGCACCAGTGACTGGGTAATCGTACTAATTAATAAGCACAATAACATTTATTCCAAAATGTTCGTACAAGCATGTATTGAGAAATGTCAAACCCTGTATCATTAGAGTCTTTGAAAGAAGTTCAAATTGTCTAGGAGTACACCACATTCTGCAAAGATATTGTGCCTTTCATTGTTGATTGGGCCTTCATTCAATTTGGTACTGTACAAAATATACCGATGTTCCTGAAAGGTCTCGCTAATAACCCTTCCGAATATATAATAAACCATTAAGGAATGACATAACCAAGTACCGAAAGGCTAAATTAATCGCCGGCACAAACATAATTCCAAAATGTTTGAATTGCTTTTGAGAACCTAAAACAGGTTCCATTGATTCAAATTCGATAATCTACGAATTTTATAACTATTCTTATATATTCATTCATGGAACGTTGTTACTTTTTGTTTAATATGTTACATGCCTTATCTTAGCATTGAAAATTTCCAGCGGTACAATAGTGGTATCAATAGCACAGGTACCCTTAAATAAATATAGACCTTCTTCGAACGTTGTAATTATTCTTATATATTCGTCCATAACAAGTCGTTCCAAGTCGTTTGACATATGACATGCCATATCTTAGCAGTGAAAATTTCCAGTGGTACAATAGTGGTATATTAGCACAGTTACCCTTTATTAAATGTAGATCATCTTCGAATTTTGTATTTAATCTTATATATTCGTTCATAACAAATCCTTCCGAGTCGTTTGATATATTACATGCCATATCTTAGCAGTGAAAAATTTTGAGGGTGTCATGAGGATACCATTAGAGCATGTGCCATTGTATCGATTACGGCAATCTTCAAACTGGTTCATGCGCCGAACCATATTTATCAATTGGTGAAAACAGTAATTGATAACGCTTATAGCTCGTTGTTATGATTTGTTTGATGTATTATTTATTATATCTTTCCATTGAAAATTGCTAGGTGGGAAAATAGAGGTACAATTTGTGCTCGTGCCATTAAACCGATTTATATAATATTTGCGATTGGTTCGTGCCATGAACCATATTCATCGACTAACGAAAACAGATTTTGAAAATCTTTCATAGCCTTGGAGGAGTTAGAGTTAGGGGCAGGCAGATAGACAGACATCACCTCGGTGCGAGATAACACGGCCATTAAATTTTTTGCAATAAGTGCATGGTTTCATTGGCGTTGGACATGTTGAAATCTCATGTCTTCCATATCTATATCATTAACTCTAGGCCAAAAAAGATTGAAACCATTTCACGATATCTAAGTCCATTTTCATTTTCAAAGAAGTAAGGTCCAATCCTTCCCCCAGCCCAAAATCCAGGCCAAAGCGTGACCCGTTCAGGATGCATAGGAAGTTCTTCACTCACTCTTGGATTTTCACATCCCCAAATTCGACAATTTTGTTTATTGACAAAGCCGTGAAGAAGAAAAACCGTGCTTCATCACTAAAGATGATTTTTCCCGAAAACTCACCAACTTGTTGCTTTTCCAAAACCCGTTGTTTACTCACGCGTTGTTTGATTGTATAGTTTTGAATAATTTAACCTCAGTGTTTAATAATAATAACCTTATTAGGAGCTTTAGCATAAAAGCTACTTATAAGAATGCGCCCTTGGTCTGTACGTTTGTCCGGCCGTCCGCCGTTTGCACGATAACTTGAAAACAGATTAACTTTTTTAAATTCTGTTTTCAGAAATATGACCATCAAAGTCTTAGCTCGGTCGTACAAACTTTTCAGAATTTTTCGTGAACCACTTCAAGTCGAATTCACGTGATAAAACAGTGAGTGTAAAAAATTCAAAGATACTGGCTTGTCATATAACAATCGATTTATCAAGAAGGAATATATTGTTACTTTCTGTTCATCTTTGAATCATTATTGACATCGGCGCGCGCACATGAAATCGCTTTTGTGGGACTTCACCTCGGCAACAATGAGTTTCCCGTAACTGAGGATTGTGTCATCAATGGGGATGTGGCACGTGCTCACGATAGGTTGACACAATGGCTCTATAAAGTTGCTATGGTGATGAACTGCAAGCTAAGATATAATGACTGTCTTGTTAAACATTTACGTTTGTGCTCCTCAAATATAATGTGTATCTATTAATAATATACAGCGTCTAATAAATACGTTTCTTTTCCATACGCATTTCTTCTTAATTCGCCCGGACTCGCAACAGCTTTGTCGACGCACGATTGCTCAAGTGCTCATAATCTATAAGCTTATTAAGTATCGGAAAAATGAAGTTACTTATTGGTTTTTATTTTACACAGGATTTGAATCACCCTTCATCATTTCTACATTTTTTGAGGTAGAAGGTTGATATTCGGAATGTAGCTTACTATGGGCATGTGCACCTTCACTATTTAGTTTGGTTTTGATTATCTCACTAAGGTCGGAGTTTTGGGGGTGAGAATAAGAGGGGACCAAAAGGTCTACGTTTATTTATGCATATAACGGAATGAAATTCGGTATGCAGATTTAGTTTGGTTTTGATTGGTACTCTGGGGTCGGAATTACGGGGGTGGGATTCAGAGAGGGCAACATATCTATGTGGTATTTAGGTACGTAAAGGCGTAAAATCCAGTATCCAGATTCCTCTAGGCAAGATCTACTTTACTGTGTAGTTTAGGCCCAATTGTTCCAGTGGGATAGGATTTGCGGGCGTGGCAGTTACTTGGTCCTTAGAACTATGGCAACATATGGCATGTGATATACAGGGTGATTCAGTCAGTTTCTGACCATTTCACTCGAATGACGTGCATTAGGGATGTACAATTGAAAGAATATGAGCGCCATATCGAATTTCTAAATAGCTAGTTTGTATTGTTGCAACGGCGCTGCATGAAAATCGTATCGTTGAAAAATGGCGCCCGCTTTATAAACAGAGCAGAAATGCAAGGTTGTCGAATTGTATTTCGAGACAAAATCACCTGTAACCGTGCAAAGAAAGTTCCGGAAGGAGAATAAGTGTCGAGACGCACCAGGCAGGCAATCAATCATGGATTTTGTCAAGCAATTTCGTGCCACTGGATGTGTTAAAGGCAAGAAAAAAGGCGGGAGCGAAGCTCCTGTTCGAACTGCCGAAGTTGTCGAAAATGTTCGCACAAGGTTGGTCGATTCCCCTACCAAAAAATCTGTTCGCCGCCTATCCATTAAAGAAGGGCTGTCGTATACCACGACGTAGCGAATTTTGAGAAAGGATTTACACCTGTTCCCGTATATGATCCATGTTTATCAGGAGTTAACAGACACTGGGAGACAGAAGCGACAACAATTTGCGATTGAGTTTGGAGCAGAAATGGAAGCCAATCAGGACATTGTGGAAAACCTGCGGGTGTCAGATGAGGCCTTCTTCCATCTGTCAGGTGACGTTAATAAACACAGCCTTCGTTTTTGGGGTTCCCAGCACCCTCATGAGATCCATAAATCACCAATTCATCCAAGAAAGGTTATGGCTTGGTGCGTGATTTCCAAAAGAGGCATCATTTTTCTTGTGGCATCATTGTTCTTTTTTGAGGACACCGTAACGTCACAGGTTTACCTTAACATGTTGGAAACCTTCTTTATCCCCGAGCTGCGAAGGAGGCGTATACCGCTTCGACATCAATGGTTTCAACAGGATGGGGCTAGGCCTCACACCACTAATGAAGTGCTAGACTTTCTCAATCAGAAATTCGGAAATCGTGTCATTTCAAACAGGCTTCCAGATCGATTCGAGGGTGGCTTTCTTTTGCCACCCTTGTCGATGCAGAAATCCTGGATAGAGTTATGAACAACTTCACCATTCGGCTGCGAGCAGTTCTAAACGTTCGTGGTGGCCACATTGAGCATATCATCAAGACTTTTCCACGGGAATAAAAACTCCGAACTGCCTAAAATATCATACTGAAATGCTAAGTTTGTAAACATTAAAGGGTCAATAAATCATAGTATTGAAATGGTCAGAAATTGACTGAATCACCCTGTATCATACGTTCGGAAATGATGAGAAAGGAAAGAAGATACGAGGTTTTTTACATTTTTTACATATTACGTTGGAGAAAATCAATTTATTGATTAAAAAAAACGTGGGGAGAGGTGAAAAGTGCAGATGAAGGGTTAAAAATAGATGACTTACCTTATCCTACTCAGGAGGCGGGGGGGGGGGGGGGGAATTTCTTTTTAATAAACATATAAATGTATTTCTGCTTCACGGCTAAAGCTCCTCCTTGGAATGTTTACAAGATTTTATTATGCATATAAAGAAGATATACCAAATTCAGGGCGTATTATTGGTAGAAATAGGATTAACAATGGTCGATTAATGATGATGTAATAATGTATGACGTTTCCGTTATCAGGCCTTCTGTCTAGGAGGTGTTGCCTCAGCGCGGAAACGTCATACATTGTTACGTCATCATAAAAAGTCATCTTTAATCGCATTTCTACCAGTAATAAGTCCTAAATTATGAGTACGTCGTAGCCGACGAAAAGACAGGTCCGGGCACTTAAAAGTCACATGACCAAAGTAGATCGAGCAACAATCCAACCTTCATTGTTTCTAGCTTGCATTTCAACAATCAGTGTTTTTTCGTTTGTTGGAAACAATGAAGATTGGATTGTTGCTCGATCTATCTTGGTCATGTGACTTTTCAGTGCCCCGGCCTGTCTTTCTAGTTGGCTTTGTGACTTCGTATCATGATGTAACAATATATGACGTTTTCGCGCTTTGGCTTTCTCTTTAGGTGATGTTGTGTTGTCCCGGCACTGAAAAGTCACTTGACCAATGACGTATATTAAAGATAGATTCGGAATCCTATTGTTAACATCGCCACGAAAGTGAAGCAAATTGAAGCCATGATAGTCTGGGCAGGAGTGAGCCGTGGAGTAGTTAGCTGCCTGGCTGCTTTGTTTTTGACGATTTTGGGCCCGAGGAATAATTAATTCAAAACTATTCCTCAAAGTTGTTCTGCGTACAACTGTATAAACAGACATGAAAAAAGATTAGGAATAAAAATACGTAACTGAAAGATGATCGAAATGAAATTGAAATTGAAACCATGATCTAAAAATGATCTATAAAATATAATAAAATACTTCAAATACAAAGTCAACGAAAAGATAAACTTATCACTCCGTGATCGGCGTGTGAAAGAATTATTAATCAGCTACTCTCATGTTTAGCCATGTGTTTTACATCATCTTCTCTCACTTTCGGCCATGATAGTTCTGGGCGGCAGAGCCAAGGAGCATATCAGGAGATCTATCTCATGCCTTTTTCCAGTGACTACGAGATTTTGCGCGAACGGGCGAAAACTGCTCGACACTTAGTGGCCGGCTGGATCAGTAATGCTTTGTAAACATTAAGCTTTAATTCAAATAAGGGCTGGGAGTGGGGCAAACCTGTATTTATTACACACTCTTTAAATATTGTTATTAAAATTAAAAAGAATATACATTTTAATATTACAATACACTAAAATAATTTTTTTTTTTCTTAGCATTTCTCTTATTCTGCTTAATGATGAGCCTTGTCTGATTTAAATTGAGAATTTTAAAAGAGAACACTATGGTGAATTCTAAGATTTAAAAATTTAACAATAATTCTTTTTTTCACAGTTTTGACATATTTTATTCCATAAAGAAATATTCTCTAACTTTTCGTAAAAAAGATCCATATGTTTTATAATACAATTTCCCTCGCATGAAAATATGATTTTTCCTGTCAAATGTGCTGCAGTATATGTGATCTTCCCGGGTAAAGGCAAACGCTGCCCCCGACCGTTTCCCCAAGCGCGTAGCGAGTGCACTGGTGGGGCTTCTCGGAGGCATTGCTCCAGATAACAGCCGGCGATGAAATTTGTCTGCAGCTTCTCCAGATGTTCTGTGGTGATCTCCACAAAGAAGTACAGCTCTACACGTTGTTCCGATGTCAGCATTATTCCTCTACTTCACTATTTCACCTACAAAATCAAAGCAACCAATTAATTCCTTTGGCTCGCGACTTTTGAGACACACGATATATCAGCATCAAGGCTGCCTACTAGTCAACATTCGAAGAGGAAACGACAATTCGTACAATTTCTTCGATTATATTAATTTCAACTATGCCGCAAAAGAAATTATAATTCGTTAATTAATTACTCTGCCCGATTTTGTTCCCACTGTAATCATCTTTTTATTATTAATTAATCATTTATACGTGATACTGGGACCACAGCCTCCTAGAAACTATCAGGCTTGAACATGACGTCAATAATGTATTGTTGAAGCACTAAGATTGTGACGTTGAACTAACTTCTGTAATAGCACCACCCGAGGCTAACCAACACCACCTAGACAGAAGGCCTGATAACGAAAACGTCATACATTATTACATCATCATTAGTCGACCAATTTTAGGGCTTGCTAGAAATTCCACCCCGTACAGGTTGAAGGGTAAAGAAATGAAAGTGGAGCATCAATGGTGTTCAAAACTTATATTCTGCAACAATATAGGCTACTGTTCATCTCCATATAAAATAAATTGGACTAGTGCGAGTCGGACTCGCGCATCGAGGGTTCCGTACTACCATATAATATATTTACCAAAATAGGGTGTGGCACTGTGTTCTCGATTTCGGCTTTTATAGACATATAATCTATAATAGTTTAAGTGTCGAAATTTATAAAATAAGCGCTTTGAACAAAAAAGTTTTCAAATATTGTATTAACAGATCACCTGAAAAAAGATTTTATGTTTGGCGTTGCGCAAGTCCAACTCACATTTGGCCAGTTTTTCATTATTTGTTGTAATACTTTAGAGTCTGAACTACAATCATGCCAAATTTGACGCTTATTGTATAACCGTTTTTACAATAGAACAAAAATAAATAAATAAATAAAATAAAAAAATAAAATAAAAACTTGCATTTTTTATTATTTGTAAGACAATCCGCCATCCGCCATAATAACACATACTCTGTGAAAATTTCAACTGGCTACCTGTTCCTGTTCAAAAGATACTGCCCTTAAGAGTATTATCTTACCCCACAACAATCCTTGGCTTTGGACACACCAAGAGAATTATTTTTTTTCAGTTTATTTATTTAATTAAATAACAGTGACGAAGAATTGTCTTGCCACAACAACCCCTGGCTTCGGACGGATTGTTGTAACTTTCTTTGTTGGCCTCGGATAGCCAAAGTAGAATCAACAATTTCTAACAATGGAAATAGGAAGTTTAACTGGACACGCCCACTCCAACTTTCGTTGGACAGAGTATAGTATATTAGATTATTGGTAGAAGTAGGACTAACAATGGTCGGCTAATGATAATGTAACAATGTATGACGTTTGCGTTATCAGGCCTTAAGCAACACCTAGAAAGAAAGCCTCACAACAGAAAAGTCATGCAGTGTTACATCATCATAAGTCGACCAAATTTAAAGCTTATTATTGGTGGAAATACGATCAACAATGGTCGAATTATGAGGATGTAACAACGAGGCCAGCGAGATAACAAGGCCTGGAAGCGAAAAAGTCATCTGACCATCGGGGGTCTAGCAACAATCCAACCTTCATTGTTTCCAACAAACGGAAAAACATTGATTGTTAACATCCAAGATGGAGACAATGAAGGTTAGATTGTTGCTAGCACCCCGATGGTCAGGTGACTTTTCCGCTTCCAGGCCTTGTTATCTCGCAGGCCTCGTGTAACAATATATGACGTTTCAGTTGTGAGGCTTTCTTTCTAGGAGGTGTTGCCTTATGTCAACACCTTCTAGAAAGAAAGCCTGTGCCGAAGCCGACGCGATCTAAACAAGCCGTGGCAGTGATTTCGTGACATCATGCAAACAGATGGATTTTGTGACGTCTTGCAGAAAGAAATTTAAAAACAAAATAGGATATTTAAAATTTTATTATTAAAAAGGTAAATGGCCTATATTTGAGAATAATGCATTTTATTCTACTGTATTTACTTATATAAAATACAAAATTCATATTTAAAATACGTCACGAAAACCGATGGGATTTCAACATTGTTACATTATCATAAGAGTCATAATTGAGGGCTTATTATTGGTAGAAATACGATTAACAATGTCCTTTTATGATGATTCAGTCTCCAACCTCTCGGTGGTTATGGACCAACACGATAACAAGGCCTGGAAGCGAAAAAGTCACCTGACCAACTGGATGCTAGCAACAATCCGTATTCATTGTTTCCAATAAAAGGAAAAAAACACTAATTGTTAACAACCAAGATGGAGACAGTGAAGGTTGGATTGTTGCTAGCACCCAGTTGATCAGGTGACTTTTTCGCTTCCAGGCCTTGTTATCTCTTAAGCCTCGAGCATCACCAATTCGACGTAATGTTTTATCTTTTCCATGTTCAGGTCTGGTAATTTCTAGAAGGCCGTGCTGGAACCCGGTTAGTCAGTAGCACAGTCTATAGAAAAGTGTGAACCCCGGTAGGGTGGGAACTCTATTGAAAAGTGGCGCTGCATGTACAATCGGCCCAACTGCGCCTGCAGCGCCGCCCTATCGGCAGATAGAAAGTTTGCTCTCATTTTCAGTTTCAATGAAAAACTCTATCGCAGATCACGGTCGGCCTTAGTGCGATCTATGCGGCGGGATCTGTTTTCCTTAGCTTTTCGAAACAATGGAAAATGGCCGAAGCTCGATGACCATGTATATCTATTGACCGTGGTCAGTACACATACAAAGAGTGACATCAGCTGAACAAGCAAAACGAAAGGCTTTTTTTTGCTTTTACAATGACGGTTTTACACATTGTTCTGTTCATAATCTGTCATTATATTATTATTAGATTTTAATTTCAAGCATGGCCTAGAATCAACACCATCTGAAGAGAAGGCCTAGACAAGTTCAGTGAAGTGTCATGAATTGTTACATCATCATCAGAGGGCGTGATTTAGGGCTTATTACACTGTACAACCAAAAAATTTTTTCCATACCTCTGAAACAAATGTGTGTGTTTTTGATGTGAAATGATGCGCTGATTCCGAAAATGCCCTAATAATTTTTCTGTCATGTCCAGATGTAAAGATATAATATAATGTTTAAATTAAATAACGCTAATCTTACTATACAGGGTGTCCAAAAAGAACCCCTATTTTTAATGGTATATTCAGATTGTACGCAATATTCGAGAAATCATTTATTCTTGTTGTTTTTCCAATTGATCCAACCGTTATGGAGATAGAGGCCTGAGTTTTAAACCCAATTTTATCGATGAAGACAAAGAGATAGAGAGTGGGTCTTGCAGACATTCCTATTCTACTTTTTGATGGTCTTTAAGAATCCGAAGTCAGAATCTCAAAAATCCAATATTTTTCAATACACACTTACAGACTGCTGCCCCAAGACTTTGAATTTTTTATAATCGAAAAATTGTTTATAAAATATAATAAAATACTTCAAATACAAAGTAAACGAAAAGATAAACTTATCACTCCGTGATCGGCGTGTGAAAGAATTGTATTAATCAGCTACTCTCATGTTCAGCCATGTGTTTTGCATCATCTTCACTCACTTTCGGCCATGACAGTTCTGGACATGGAACTTCCCAATTTGCTTCAATTGACAACAATTGCTTCGGAGTCTATCTTTAATATACGTCATTGGTGCCAACAAAGTTGCGACTTCAACGATGATTAATTTTGTTGCAATGAGATAATGTTTGCGAGCATGCTTGTTAGGAGCCGTGGCAACCACACAAACAATAGAAGAGAAGGCTTTCTTTCTTCAAACTGGCGTATATGTTGTTTAACCATCAACATGGCCGCCTCTATCTTTCGAAAGTGCACTATCATAGCCTACCAGAATTGGTTAGCCTTCCATTGTTGTAGGCTTGGCAAGATACAACTTTAGCTTAAATTGAACGAAAGTTTGATTCGAAACAGTTTCTTCGGCATAATTATTAATTTTTATATGCTCAATCTCAGTTCCATCGTTATGCATGGGCCCAGGGCAACACCACCTAGACAGAAGGCCTGCGCACAGAAATGTCATACATTGTTACATCATCATCAAACGGCCAAATTTAGGGCTTATTATTGGTAGAAATACGATTAACAATAGCCGCTTTAGTGTGATGTAACAATGTATGACGTTTCTGTGCGCAGGCCTTCTGTCTAGGTGGTGTTGCCCAGGGTCCCGTGATCTAGAGGCCATCCTAGCCTCTGTGATAGTAAATTAAAATTACAATTATGATCAGAACTTTGTTTTTATAAAAATAATAAAAAATATGTTATTGTTATTCCTGTTGATAACCCGAAGTAGTTTACAAAATAATTTAATGTTAAAGGGTCCCCATAACCAAAAGTGCCATGGGCACTGCTCATACTTTTCTGATGCCTGCGGAGGTTGCGATGAGGGAAAAAGTACCTTGAATCGTTCACATGCAGTGTCGCCAATTTAGCAGGGGTGTGTCCAAATTAAAAGCTCATTTTCATTGTTTTGTGTATTAAACGTTAATTAACGAAGTAGTATAATATGTTGTTTATTAATGAATGATTTTATTCTCATTTATATATGGAGAAGATAAAATAATAAATATTAAAAATAAACAATAATAAGTTAACCAATGAATAATGATGAGAATTTTTGAAGAGAATTGAAGACTTGTAAATGAATGCTAGATGGTTGATGTGCATTGTTTAATTTTTATTAAAAATGTACAACAAAAGACAAGCGCATGAAAAAAGGCTAAATTGGCAATACTGCCGTGACCACCGAGAGAGAAGGCCTCCGCAATGAAACTGAATACATTGTTACATCATCAAAGATAGTGCAAATTCAGGGCTTATTATTGGTGGAAATACGAATAACAATGCACTATCTATGTGATGCAACAATGTATTCAGTTTCATTGCGGAGGCCTTCTCTCTCGGTGGTCACGATACTGCTCACAAATGATTATAACAATCAATTATAACTGCTTCGATTGTTACGTCGTTATGTTGACTCCGAGGCCAACGATATAACGGGCCCCAGCGCGAGAAAGTCACCTGACCAAAGTAGATCTAGCAACAATCCAATCTTCATTGTTTCCATCTTGGATTTCAATAATCAGTGTTTTTTCATTGGTGGAAACAATGAAGATTGGATTGTTGCTAGATCTACTTTGGTCACGTGACTTTTTAGTGCCCCGGCCTGTCTTTCTAGTTGGCTTTGTTGACTCTGAGCCATGAAGCTAGTACTCTGATCACGTGATCACATTGATTCGGAGCATGACTCCGAGCGAAGAAGTGAACGCACTTAGGTGGCATTGCTAGAATACAATGGTCCTAAAGCTCCATTGTTGATTTACCAATCGCGAGTTTTGAGGACGGAAGCAGACATCAACGATTAATGAAGAGTCGGATTATATTGCCTAAGGCTTTTACGTATTACTTTTGTCGTTCCCTTTTTCCCTAATTAATGATGGTTTGTTGGTTTATTAGAAATATTGGCGTCGACTACTAACGTCATTTTGTGCCTTTTACACAAGTCATATCCGTACGCAGCCCGGGACAAACACAAAAATCCATGCCCATGGCGGGATCCTAATTAATGACAAAATTATGTTATAAAAAAGCAGGTTTCAGACATAAACCTTTACAAAGTATTATCTGTGTGATAATATAAAAAAATACCTTTCGTATTACAGTACTTTAAATTTCATCATGTAAAAATAAATAAATAATATTATATGGCGTATCTCACCTAAAGTGAACCATAGCCAATTCTAAAATACAAATCTGACAGAGTACTTTCAATGGGAAAATTTTTGTACATTTATGTCAGGGGTTTTTATGTGTATTCCATTTTCAAAAAAACCGACCCCATTTTCGGATATGGAAGTCAACTTTGAAATGTGCAATGGAAACCCATATTTTTGATGTTCTTTTCAGATTGTATACAACATTTGAGAATGTTTTCTTCTTGGCGTTTTTTCAATTGATTCAACCGTTTAGAGATAGAGGCAGTGAAACTGTGGTGCGTTTGGATTTACAGAAAAGGCAAATAACAGAAATTACATTCAAACACAATGAATTATAAAATGGATAACAATGTTTTTACAGTAATGCAAAACAATGGTTGTACCATGAACAACCTTGCTAAGAGAAAGGCAAACCATTGAATACATGAGCAAACGTTATCAATATGATTATTCCATTTCATTCTACTAGGAATAAAAATTCCAAGGAATTTAAAATCAAAATATTCCGTACCAATGTTATGAATGTAAAGAAGAAACAGAAGAGGACCCAGTACAGAACCCTGGAGAACCCCTTGTGAACGCTTACAAACAGATGAAACCACATCAATACAAAACTTAAAACAAGGTCTATAAGACAAATAGGATTCAGTCCATTCAACAGTTTAATTTTTAAGCAGAATAGAGATAGCAATCAGATCAAATGTTTTCGTCAAATCAATAAAAGTAGCAACTGTACATAACCCTGAATCATAATTTTTTATCACTTCGCTTCAGAAATTTAACAAACCTTTTTCGGTGGACTGATCTCTCACAAATCCATATTGTCATACATTTTAATATTGAGTTTTTCTCTATGAATCCAACAAACTTATTATGCATTATCTTATCAAAGAGCTTAGCTAAAATAGAAATCAACGATATTAGTCCATAATTACATATATGTTTTTAATATCCCGAGATTTAAATACAAGGTGAATTTTAAGTATACCGACAAACTTTTGAGGGAGATAATATGTGTGATTCTAAGCAAAAAACTTCATATGAACATGGGCCCTAATTTGAACGATAACCGAATATGAACAGAAATAAAAATGCCGCCACCAAGATCAACAAGCTAATAGCTCAGATTCTCTAACACTGAGGATAATGAAATTTGATAGAATAATAGGGTAAATTATTGATCGAATTCCGACGGTACACACAGTTTTATATACCCTATTATTCACCCAAATTTCATTATCCTAACAGTTAGAGAACCTCGGTTATTAATATGTTGATCTTGGTGGCGGCATTTTTATTTCTGTTCATATCTCAGTTAGCGTTCAAATTCGGACACACATTGTATTAAAAGAAAATGTTCATTCTGGTCACCTCTGTCATTGCTTACCGTTATTCACACTTTTTCAGAATCACCCTGTATAATAGATAGATGTGTTATTTTTTCTTCGGGACTGAAAAAAGTGTCCGGTTAGAAGTGATGTCCTCTTATAGGAGGGAAGTCAGTAAGTAAGTTGCTCATATTACTTCCCCTAAAAGTTTGTCGCTGTACTTAAAATTCACCCTGTATAGTGTTAATTTTAGTAATTTTTAACATTTCAGGATAAATTCCTGTAGAGATACTGCAATTAAAAATCGAATTTTAAAGGGCATATCAGCTTATCTATTAATTCTTATATAACCTTAGAATTAAATTCATCAAAATCATTAGCAGCACTTTTAGAGATAGATCAAGCACCATTAAGAATATCCACATCCGTAATAGAAGAAACAAAAATCGAATCCACCTATAATATAACACCATTGATATCAGAGTCAGATTTTTATTTTAGAAATTGGTTCACTTTAGGGGAAACATCCTGTATAAACCTTTTTTTATATACATGTTCACCGTTCTGCAAGGGTAAATTTTCTTATATGAAAATTTTTTATATACATGTTCACCGTTCGGTTTCTGAAGGTTTTTCATCTGGGAAATGGAAATGTGAAATCATAAATTCGCTGCCAGGCACAGTTTTTTTTAGTTTAAGGAGAATATAGGTTTAATTTAACTTATATTTGTTAATTTAAATATGCTGGAGTTAATAAAATATAATGAGCATCAGTAGAAAATATGTAGAGATTTGAAAACAGTTGGCATTATCTCGTGTATGCAACAAGGCTACACCGAATATGGATGTTTTCTTTGTGATTGTAAAGGCAATGAATTCATTCGGGAGAGGGTATATATAACTGTCAAAAAAGTTTCCTCGCCTTTCTGCAGCGAAAAAGAGAGAGTCTGTTGTGGGTCCCCAAAGTAGAGAACTTGAAGAATGCCTTGAACCAAAAGAATAAAGAGCATGGCCTTCTTTTAAGAATGTAACCCTAAACTTTCTTGGAAGAAAAAGAGCTAGTAACTGCGAAGAAAATTGATTAAAGGAATAATGAATACATATACGGATTTAGGATCACATGTCCCTAAAAGTGTATTTCCTAGATTCACATCTAGACTATTTCCTGAGAGCTGCAGTGATTTTTCCGACGAACATGATGAAAAGTTCCATAAAGATATAATGACCACGGAAAAGCAGTATGAGGGGAAATAGATGCCTGGCATGCTTGCTGACTAGCTGGAACGATATTCAAGACTTCATAATTGATTATAAGAGAAAAAAAATAAGCCTTTTAAATTCTTCGGGAGAAGATGATTTTGTACATATTTCCTAATTTTAATTATGTTTTTTCATACAATAGATAATAATGTATAGGCCTATATATAATTTTTTTTGTTGATATTGTATAAAATGTTTTAAATAATTTTATAAGTGAGTGAAATAGTGATAGTTCCGTGTTTTGTTTATATAATTTCACAGCGTGGGAATAAAAAAAAAGAAAAAAAATTTGATATTCTCTATAAGTTGAAAACTATGCCTGAATATAATTCTAAGATTACATGCCTGAATTATAACTCTTGTTTTCCTTTATCATATTGTGAAAAGAAATTAAAGTTTTGCTCCGGTTTTAATTTTTTCTCAGTATAACTTACCCCAAAGTTTTCTGATCTGCAAGAAAGAAGTGTTAGATGAGCTACTACCAGAAATAATATATTTTACAGCCTCGTCTGTACGCTTAGACGATTAAATCACGCAATGCCAACTGCAAAGACATGATTCATTTATTCAACAAATTATCAGGTGGAATAGAAATGATTCATTTTCTCCGGAGAAACTTTCCCTGTTGTTCGTTGATGTTGCAGAGAATTTTAATTAATATGCATTTATAATTTTTCTTATTATTACTAACCCTCCTAGACTACCTTAAAGTGGTGTAGGGGCATGAGGGGCTCAGTTATGCTAGATAGGAAAACCCATTCCAGACAGACCATAGCTGAGGGGTCAGATTTAAAAGTGTCCGGTCAATGATAGTGTCGCCCAGGAAATCGGTATGTCTATCCCCGTGTTTGCCGTGCGCGGCGACTAGAATTCGGAGGACACGGGTCCTGGTGGTTGTGAAAAGGCTATTCTGGAACAACATACCGTGCTTCTCTGAAAGAAGGGAACCTGTAACTATCCCGTGCAGACTAATCGGCTGGTCGAGCCTCTTTGGAAGTCGGCTTTAGGGTTAGGCCATTCCTTTATCCGTCCTTATCCCTTTGTTGCGCACGGTGATGAGTGGGAGCAAGGGGATTAAAATTTTGTATATTTTATTTATGGAAACGAGCAAATTGAAAACATTTTATCTGGATAGAAGAGAGTTTCTAAGAAAAGAATATTTCAATGCAAGGATCCGAAATTTACAGTTCCAAAAGTCATGGAATGCCCATTAAATATCGTGTAGGACCTTCTTTCACGGCGAAGTGCTCGACTTTCCGGTCGGCGGAAATCGTCTGAAGAGATGTTCAGCAATGCAGACTCGATAGCCGCCCAGAATTGCGTGTGTGTTGCAGGTGTAGGTTCTTGTGCACGAATGGATCGTTCGATAATATCCCAAATATATTCGATGGCTTTCATGTCAGGCGTTCAAGGTAACCAATTCGTTCGTTGGAATTTTTCAGAGAGTTCTCAAACCAATGGCGAGTAATGTTGCCCCGGTGACATGGCGCATTGTCCTCCTCGAACATCCCATCGTTGTTAGTGTTCATGAAGGGCTGCAAATGGTCAACAATCAGCTGGTAGAACCGTGCGATGCTTAAAACATCGCGACATCGATGTCAGAAAAGCTACTCGATGTTAACCAGAAAACATCGAGGTTAGCATCGATGTCAGAGAAACCACTATTCCGCATAAATGAATTTATAACAGCAAATAAAAGAAATGTCTTCACTTTAAACAGTTTTCGGTATTTATTTTTAATGACAATTAAATGAAACAAAAATTCAATAAGTAAAGCATTTAACGCAAATAACTGAGCTCTTCAACTGTTAGCGAACTTAAAATCAAATATTTTTCTATATTTTTTGGTTTTAGAGTGGAACGTTTAGTATTTATTAGATTTCCTGCTTTAGAAAAAAGACGTTCTGCAAGTACTGAAGTACATGGAATAGATAATGCCTTTATTGCTATCTGACAGACATGATAGTTGGAGTGTTGCATTTCACTTCATAGCTTTAATGGATCTGCTGTAAGTAATGAAACAGGAGTATCTAAGTATGCTTTAAAGATAAGCCGGAAACTTATGCTCTGAAATTGCATAGTATTTTTAACTACTACATCAGCATTACTATATGACCACAAGTCATCTTCATCTGCATCCACAAATGCCATATCAATAGCACTACCAAGTAGATGGATCAATTCAGCATTGATGTTGTTGATTGCTTGAGAAGAACAAGATCTGCTCTTGAAGTCCCGCCTCTAGTATGGTGGATCCAGGATGGTTGCTCTGCTATGCATTAGATTTGCTACCACATGTTAGCTTTTAAGCTATAGAAATGAAAAACAAGCTAGTGATAAATAGAAGAGAGAAGAGATAAATGTATTATTCCGCTATACGGAACTACACCACACTATCCGACTACCAACTATAAAAAAATAGAAAAAACATCGATGTCTACAAACTACTCGATGTCTTGGCATCGATGTACCTGAAAACATCGAGGTTCGATGTTGACATCGAATACATCGCACGGCTCTAGCAGCTGGACAAACGATTCGCAGCCCAGTTTTATTCAATTTTTATAGTAAGTCCAATTTTTATCAGAGGACCCAAACCCTACCATGTAAATTGCCCCATCTTGTTGGAGCCACCACCAGCTTGCAGAGTGCATTCCTGACAACTTGGGTCCACGGCCTCATTACATTAACTTGAATCGTGACTCATCGGACCAAACTATGCGTTTCTAGTCAAATATGGTATAATGAATATGTTCACGAGCCCAGACGAGGCACAGCCTCCGATGGCGTTCTCTAAGTAAAGACTCTTGTCGGTCTTCTGCTGTCATATCCCTTCAGTGCGAAATTTCGCTGTACTGACCACATACGCACATTTCTAGTACATCTCTCATTGAATATGGCTGTTATTTAATGTGTGTCTGTAACGAAGAACCGTTCTTCTCAGATGTCGCTGGTCACGAGCATTTAGCAACCGTTGTCGGTCAGTTCGCTGAAACGAGGTACTGTCTGTACACCCTAAACACTGTGGATCGAGGAATGCCGAATGCCCACACTATTTCAGAAACGGGATGATCCATGCCCGCACCGCTTCAGAAACGGAATGACCCATGCGTCTAGCTCCAACTCTGATACTTCTCGTTGTGTAGTCATAATCACTTTACAAGATGTTTCATACTGCTAATTGTCGACTTGACAGCACTGATATCGCTCTGCCTATTTATTATACGCCTTTTAAGCGATGCAAGCGGCATCTGAAAATTTCCAGAACGATGCTCCCATGACCTTTGGCACTTCTGTGTGTAATAGCAGAATTTGCAGAGATAATGTCTTGGGGAGAATTTTCTCCATTTGAAGTAAAGAGAACAAAAAGAAGGTTGAAGCACGATAAAAATAAGGAGAACCATAATCCACAAGACGACTACCAAATGGTAGGTTAGGTTAGGTACTCACCGAATTCGATAGGTCGTGCCAAAACGAAAAGATAGGTAGAGAGTGAAATTCTGAGTAAAAAAGTTTAATCGTGTGTTTTGATCAGAGGCTCCGTTAAAAAGTTATAGCGCTTTAAAGTTTCGTGATGTCACTTCCGTTTCAGATAAAAATATTTTAGCATACTTTAATTTCCGTTTTAAATGTTCTATATTATTAACCACTTAAAAACTATTTCAAAGAACATTTTATAGCATACAGAAAGATATAATCATGTAAATGAAAAGTAATCATTTTCAAACGCATCCTTCATGTTCGAACGCAAACCCTTGCTAATGTAGTAAAAGTTTTGGAACACTTCATAATTCTTTACGTTTTTCAGTTTTGCTTCATCCTTCCATTTTTGTATTTTGGATAACTGCTCACGCCGAGTCAGCAGATATAGACCTGAAAATAATTCGAGAAAAAAGGCGCAATTGTATATAATACAAAAATGACTTCTGTCCAAAACTAAAAGAGGTATGTGAATAATACTATTAAAGATAAAAAGAAATAAAGGCTCTTTAACCACAACTGAAATAAGCAAAGAAAAAGAAAAACATAATCTGGAAGCGCTTTTCGATAGCCAAGCTATCATCATTCGGCAGGAACCAAGGAGAACACGAAAAAGACCAAAGAGGACTTACTTGAAGAATTGACAATCGAGCAGTGAAGTGAAAAAAGTCACGAGCGGTCCGGGAGCAGGACTTCATAGAACACTCGCCCAAAGAGTAACCAGCGGAATTGCACTGAGATAGAGAAGAAGCCTGATGGTCCTCTTGAGTCATCCTGAGAATAGGGTCCTTACCTAGTAGGACGAGGGATAAGATTGTTGATTGACGTGGTTATGCCCCATCTGCGGGTTAGGAGATCCAGAAGTCGGGGAAGACGCCCTTCCGTCGAAGTTGACTTCCAGGACATATCGGGGTCTACGAAACCATATGTGACCCCTAAAGGCTAGAGAGTGAAAATACCGGCTACCAAGGAATTATCATGACTCGATTTTTAGAAGTAACTTCTTGAGGAGCACCTGAACATAGCTACCAATGTGGGTCATACCGAGGTCGTTGTACACTGATTGGAAGAAAGTAATTGGACACCCATCCATCCGGCAAAAAATGGAACTTTCCGCTACCACACGTGTCACTACTGTATGGAAATCCAAAGATAGTCATCAGACAACACCAATGACTCTAACTGAAGCATCATGCCGCGACAGGCGGAGCTGACAGAGTTCGAAAAAGGTGTCCTGGTTGGAATGTCGCTCCAAGGCGCATCCATACGAGAGATTGCCAGCAGCCGGAACCACCCGAAATCAACAGTGGCGTATGTGCTGAAGAAGTCCAGGACCAATGGACATTGTACGAATGCACCAAGGCCTGGTCGTCCACCCGCATTAACCGACAGGGACCGACGGATGCTGCAGCGGGAGATACGGAAGAACCGACGTTCGACGATGACCACCATCGCCGGGGAATTCCAGCAGGCATCTGGATGTCACGTAACCACCAAGATCCTCCGAAAGGAGGCCCACATGCTTGGCTATCACGGCAGAGCAGCAGCCCACAAGCCGTTAGTCACACCGGCGAACAAAACGAACAGACTGCAACGGGCCAGGGAACGCAAAGATTGGACCGTTGAGGACTGGAAACGTGTTCTCTGGAGCGATGAATCCCGCTTCACATTGTTTCGATCGGATGGTAGAGTTTGGGTGTGACGTTTACCTGGAGAACGGCTCCTTCCTGAGTGTATCATCCCAACAGTGAAGTTCGGCGGAGGAGGAGTTATGGTGTGGGGCTGTTTTTCATGGTATGGCGTAGGCCCGGTAGTGAAGGTGGAAGGCACCATGAGGGCTACGGACTACACTACCATCCTGGACAATTCCGTTCTCCCAACCCTTTGGCAAACCTACGGTCTAGAGCCATGCCTGTACCAAGACGACAATGCTAGGCCACATGTTGCAGCTCATACCCTGCAATGGTATGCCGATAATAATGTTGAACGCATGTAGTGGCCAGCCCAGAGCCCCGACCTGAATCCCATCGAACATCTGTGGGATGAAGTCGAGCGTCGGTTGAGGGGTAGTAGCCCACTCCCCAAAACACTACCTGAACTGTGGACGGCTGTACGGTACATTTGGCGGGAAATTCCTGTGGGGGTCGTACGTACTCTTGTGGAAAGCATGCCCCGGAGAGTGGCCGCCGTGATTGCAGCCAGAGGAGGGCCGACAGGATATTAGCTGTTATCAATAAAAGCAACTAAACGCACTGTTCGAGGTGTCCAATTACTTCTTCCAATCAGTGTATATCGAGTAGTTGTTTGCAATTCTTCTGTCGAGTTGAACAGTGGTCCTCAGAGTTACATTCTGGAAGGAGTGAAGTTCTTCCATCTTGACTTGCACATAGCAGCCCAGACAGGCATTCCGTGAAGCAAGATGGAGCGGATCATAACTTTGTACAGCAAGAGCTTGTTATCCAGACCAAGCGCATTGTTTCTCCCCAACAGTGCAATCAGGCTGAACTTCGCTTTTTTGGCGTTGTTGTGAGCGTATTGGGCGTAGTCATTCCAGTTTAATTTAGAATCAAACTTAACGCCAAGATATTTATAATTCTTAACCCAGTCAAGGTGTCTACCATATAGGACGAGGGGCTCTGGGGGATACCTGCGTTTCCGCGTGATGAACATGGCTTTGCATTTGTCAACGCTGAGCTTCAGCCGCCATTTGTCGAATTAATCTATCGCACTGGTACAAGGCCTTTTGTAAGCGACTGATGACATGGGCTGGGTTTCTCGCAAACAAGTACAGGTTACATTTAGCAAACTCCGGAAGGTCATGGATGAAAAAATTGAACAACGCCGGCCCCTAGAACGGAGCCCTTGGGTCAGACAAGGAGTTACCAACCTTGACACGATAGGATCTATGTGACAAGAAGGAGCGAACCAGAGCAATCAGCTCATCAGGGAAACCACAGTTGATCATTTTGAAAATGGGTCCGTCGTGCCAAACTTGGTCGAAGGCCTTATGCACAACAAGAAAAACTATTCCTCCGTACATTTTTGTTCAAATTTGCAACAAGCCTCCATATCTGGAGGTGGCATGAGTGATTCGAGCAAAAGCCGAATTGCTTATTGCAAATAATATTATTAGACTTGCAAAAGTCATTAAACCTCTTCAGGATTGTGTGCTCGAAGACCTTAGAAATCGTAGGCAATAAGCTAATGGGCCTGTAGCTGACGGGAAGAGCAGGATTTAGACCCGGCTTAGGTATAGTGAGGATGACTGAGTCCTTCCAGGCGTTGGGGAAGTAGTCGCGGTTCCAGCAACCGTTTAAGATCTTGGAAATTAACCAGATAACCTTTGGAGGTAAATTCTTTAGTGCACCGTTGGTGATGGAGTCGATACCAGGAGCCTTTCTGCTCTTAAGACATTTTATGATGATCGAGATCTCAGTTACTTCTATGGCATGGAGAGGATTAAGTACGTGATCAGTAAGATTATAATTTATGCAGGTTCACTAATTGGCGCGTATTCTCGACACCTACCACTCTATTTGCAATGGGGGTAGTGAATTGGTTCTTCAGTGTGCTCGCGATAAGTTGAGCTTTTTCCTGGGAGCTGTAACAAATTTTCCATTATCCGCAAAGAGGGGAGGTAGATCCGCGGCTTTCTTGGTTTTGAGGGCCCTGACTGTACACCAGAGGGAGTTGTCATGGACCCTGAGAATCTTGATCTTGTTGTTTCACCTTTGGTTTCGTAGCTCCTTGACCTGTTCACTAACCTTGCGAGTTAGCCTGTTGTATTTGGTCTTAAACTGGAGGCACCTAGTACGTTGCCTCAATCTTCTGAAGGAGTTCCTTTCATGTATGAGATGCCTGATGAACGGGGGAAGATGGAGATGGTCGGGTCGCTTACGATCCACGGCAGTGGCGCTGGATTCAGTGGCTGAACTGATCAATTGAGTGATATCGCGGATATTATCATCAATGTCGTTGTTGTTGAGAGATAATCCTTATATGAAATGTTGCTTTCTTGAGTAGATCTCTAAATAGCTTCCAATTTTGCTTACGGCGTAGGCTGACCCTCATATCTAGGTTTAAGCCTTCGAAGTTTTTGGTGCGACTGGGCGATGATTTGAGGATAAAGCATTCACAGTAAAGATGTTAAACGGCTTGAAAAAAACCCTGAGGACAGCAATATCAAGTATGTCACTGACGGGCGAGTGGTCGCAATAATAGGTGTCTTCAAGAAGACCGATGATTAAGGTGTCAATTTGATTCATCAAGTAACCATGGAGAATAGAGCCATTATGTTTCATACGTTTGGAATTCTAGTGTGGGTGTTTGACGTTCAAGTCACCCGCCATAATAACTGAAACGGGACCGTTCAGCAGATCGAGCTCGCAGGGATCAAGCTTATGCCTGGGCGAGTTATACAAGGAGATAAATTTAACTTCCCCTACGTCCACATCGTTTATGATCACGGACGCGGTTTCCATTCCCACGAAAGTGGTAGTGGTGGTCTCGCGATGATCGATGCCTTGTTTGACTATGATTGCTGCCCCAACAGATGCAGGGCCAGCAGCATTTGTAAGGGTTCTATCCTTGCGGTAGACAGAATAACCAGGCAATTTGAAGCTCTGACTCGGTTTGAGATGAGTTTCACACACAAAGGCAATATCATTATTCCAACATGTAATGAAGTTGCAAAACTCTGTGATTGCGAGAGAGCCCCCTCGCGTTTCAAATAGTGGAATGAAGCTTACCTTGCTTGATTACTCTATAAGGTTGTCTATCCATTGTTAATTTCTGTTTCGACTGAGACAAGCATAGGCAAATCTTTGCTTCTGTCTTTAGAAGATTCATCAAATTCCCCACATATCTGTATATTCTGGTCAATTTAATTTGATCTATAATTCCTTTACTAACGGAACTGGAGGCGACAGAAGCAAACTTTCTACCATCCACTGCTTTGGTGCTTTTGAATTTCTTGGACTGTAGGTATTTTGGGCATTTCTGTGTTGACCTGCGCATCTGATGCATTTAACAATCCCTTTAACATTTGCCTTTAACATTGGAGCAATCCCTTAATTGGTGGTCTCCCGCGCACTTGTTGCAGCGGGGCGATTCAGTGCAACTTTGAGATACGTGCCCGAAACGTAAACAATTAAAATATTGCAAGGGATTTTTACTTCCTCGGAAAATTTTGACCGTGACAGCTAGCGGTCCAATACGGTTTAGGCTTAGGAACGTCTTATTATGTTCAGTATTTTGTAGGAGCACCAAAACCATTAGCATTTCTACTGAACCGTTTGCTTTTTCAGCCTGATTGCTTTTTCTGGGATGTAGTTAGACTTTATGAGGTCTTCACAGAAATTTCGAGAGCATAGGTGACGCCAACATTCCTGATTGGCAAGGCCTTTGGAAGTTTCCAAACTTGCCTTCTTTACTTCCTCCCTAAAACTATCAATCAGTGTTGCCAGGTTTTGAAAACGGGAAAATCCGAGTTATGCTACTTTATGCTACAGACCCATCTCAATTATGCTACCTATAATTATGCTACACTTTATGCTACAAAAAAGCCTGTCATAAATTACAACTGTGATTGCCAAACACATAAGAATTAAACCACTACTTATAATTTAAACCTTTTTTAATAACAAAGTTTCAAATATTTGCTTTTCATTTTCACGAATATTTTGATACGGTTTATGCTACGGTCTCTTTTTAGGCCTCAAATATGCTACCATAGCATCAAAAATGCTACATCTGGCAACACTGCTATCATTATTAGTATTCAATCTGCCACTCCTTGTTCAGCGCTTCCAACCTTGACTCCAAGTCCAAATACTTCTTGTTCAGTTCGGAACGTAGTGCCTCAAGCTCTCATTAATAATGATGTCAAATGCAAGAAATCGGGGTTCCTTCTAACTTTAAGAACGACAATCGAATCGAACAGTGTAGTGTATCGGTATTCGTGTGGAACTTGAAGCATAGCTTCCATAATCTCACCCTTCATAATCATATTCCAAGGAAAATACACTGAACTAGAAAAGAAGCCTGATGTACCCACAAAGGTCATCCAAAGTATGAAAGAAAATTGCCTCCTCTTGGTGGAGGAAAATTTGATTGACGATTGCCTGAACTAGGAGTATATTACATAGTAAGCCACAGAAAAAACGAAAGAATTTATGAAACCCAGTAATCTGGGAAGATGACATTATCAATGTCATCAAAATTGACATCAAGATATGTCTTGGATTACGATGCCTTTTTCTATGTAGAGAATGTTTTAGAATGCCAGAGACTAGATCATTATCATGATTTACCATAATAGGCAGCACGGTTTTTATGAGCTCTTGAACATATTTCCCGACATGGGTCATATCGAAATCATTATGAATGGAGTAACTGCGAGCAATTCTCCTATCTAATTGTGCAATAGTCCTTAGGGTAATGTTCTGGAAAGTTTGGAGTTCCTTCCATCTTGTCTTGCAA
The DNA here is from genome assembly GCA_023313115.1 of Rhysida immarginata. NCBI lineage: Eukaryota > Metazoa > Arthropoda > Chilopoda > Scolopendromorpha > Scolopendridae > Rhysida > Rhysida immarginata. Next base: position 79,456 of record JAHWFO010053791.1, read on the forward strand.
ATCGTAGCCCAGACAGGCATGCCATATAGTAAGATGACACGAACAATTATTTTGTATAACAGTAGTTTGTTATCAACACTGAGGGCACTGTTACGACCCAACAGAGCAATTAAGCTAAACTTTGCTTTTTTGGCCTTGTTCATCGCATAAGTCACATGCATGTTCCATGATAGTTTTGAACGCCAAGGTATCTATAATTATCAACCCATTCCAAGTATTTGCCATATAACTTTAAGGAGTCAAGATTTCTCTTTTCCTTCTTAGTGATAAACATTGCTTTGCATTTGTCGACATTCAGTTTTAATCGCCACTTGCTAAACCAGATTTCACATTCTTTAAGGGCTTTCTGCAAACGTGATACAACAACACTAGGCTGGCGTGCCCATGTCAGTATAGCAGCATCATCCGCATAAAAATATAGCTTGCAGTAAGAGATTTCAGGGAAGTCACGTATATAGTAATTGAACAGAACTGGCCCCAGCACTGATCTTTGTGGGACACCGCCATTTATCTCACAGGTATCAGATAATTCATCTCCAACTCTGGCCTGAAATGACCTGTTGGACAGAAACGAGTGAACTAGACTAATTAAATCATGTGGGAAAACATCAGTTATCATTTTATAAATAAGGCCTTCATGCCAGACCTGATCAATTGCTTTATGAACATCTAAGAAGATGACGCCGCACTACATCGAAAGATTAAGGGGAGTGTTAACATCCGCTATAAGTCTCCAAACTTGGAGCTGGCAAGAATGTTCCGCCCGAAAACCAAATTGTTCTGCACGGATGAGATTATTGGTTGTGCAGAAATCTAAGAATCTTGTGAGAATTGTTCTCTCCAAGACTTTGGATATAGAAGACAGCAAACTGATGGGCCTGTAGCTTACAGTGTTTGCAGGATTTTGACCAGGTTTAGTGATACTTAGGATAACAGACTGTTTCCATGTATCCGGAAAGTAACAGTTATCCCAACAGTCGTTTATAATTTCAGTGATATCACTAGTTACATTTTGCGATAAGTTTTTTAAGGCATTGTTATTGATAGTGTCTTTACCTGGTGACTTCTTTTTCTTGAGTTTCTTAAAGCAATTTTGAATCTCAGCTACCTGTATTTTATGTTTGGCCACATGATGGCAATTGTTGTAATACTTTGTTATGCTGCTTTCTACCATTTTGGATATTTCTAGTCCTTCTGGACGATCATCCTTTGGAGTCACAAATTGTTGTTTAAGTGAATCAGCAATAAGCTGTGCTTTGTCTTGGTCATTAGTTATGAAATGTCCTTTAGTGTCTAAAAGCGGTGGAATGTTCATGACCTTTTTGTTCTTTAAGGCTTGAATCATGTACCATATAGAATTGTCCTGGGTTGACAAACTCTTCACCTTCTCATTCCATCTATCGTTACGAAGTTTATTTACTTCCTCATGAACTCTTCTCGTAAGTCGGTTATATTTGGTTTTAAGCCAAGGCTCTCGTGTTCGGTGCCATTGCCTCCTTACTCTGTTTCTTTGATCTATTAGATACTTGATTGCTGGAGTAAGATCGAGATGATCAGGCCGTTTCACGTCTACTGGAGAAGCACAAGCATTGATGGCTTCAGTAATACGTGTAGTGACCCTTTCAACATTCATATCTATCTCCTCCGTACTATGCACGTCATTGAGTAGATTACTGTCATTTTTGAGAAGATGCAAAGTGCTAAAGTGTCCCCGGAGATTTCCTATGCCTCAATGGTCTCCAAACAAGATAAGAGCATTAACGTGAATGATTTTCAACTAATGTATAAACAAATTGGCAGTGTATGCAATTTGTTAAACGAATTGGGCAAGAAAATGCCACTGATGAGTGGAATACTTACGAACAAACACTGACAGTATGGCTGATCGATGCTATTCTATAACAAATCGAGGTAAACTTTGTTGCGTAATATGGAACGCCAGGGGGGTCCCCCGGAGGCGTATTGAGTTTTACAACTTCCTAACCCAATGGGATATAGACATAGCATTTCTATGTGAGACACACTTAAGGCCAGACCGCGACTTCAGGCTACCTGGTTACTGTGTCTATCGTAAAGACAGAATTCTTCCCACTAAAGTAAAGTCCCCGTCAGGTGGGTCAGCAATTATTATTAAGAAAGGCATTCATCATCGGGAGGAACCAACCCGAGACTATACGGGAATGGAAGCTGCCTCTGCTATCATTACTGATGCCACACTGGGAGAGGTGAAACTAGTGGCTCTATATAATGCGCCCAAGCATAAATTCGATGCCAATGAGCTTGACGAGCTGTTTTCCGGGAATATTCCCGTTATTATGGCGGGAGACCTGAACGCTAAGCACTCGCACTGGAATTCAAGATGCCATAACCAAAACGGTGTCCTTTTGTATGGCTACGTGCAAAAGCAATCTGATATTATTGCAGTAGGCCCTGTGGATGATACATATTATTGTGATCATTCTCCGTCGAGTGATGTACTTGATATTGTGTTGTTGAAGGGCTTCTACAAATCATTCAGTATCTATACTGTCAATGATCTATCCTCAGACCATAAACCAGTTGCACTAAATTTTGATAACGTAAACATTGACCTCAAAGAAGAACTGAGGCTCAAACAAGACTGGAAATTTTTTAGAGAAATTCTCAAAAATGATGACGACCCACTAAATAACGTACATAGTACGAGCGACATTGATACCAATGTGAAAAGGCTTACTAAACGTATAAATGCAGCTATTGACTCTAGTGCTTCACCCTTAGAGTTGAAACGAGCTGATCACCTTGATCTCACCCCAGAAATCAAACAATTAATTGAGCAAAGGAATAAGGTTAGAAGGCAGTGGTACCGAACTCGTGATTCATGGCTTAAGACCAAGTATAATAGGCTCACTAGAAGAGTTCACGAGGAGGTAAAAGCACTTCGTAATGACAGGTGGAACGATAAAGTTAAGAGTCTGTCGACCCACGATAACTCTATTTGGTGCATGGTTCGAGCCTTGCAAAACAAGAAAGCCATTAATATCCCACCCCTGTTAGCCCAAAGTGGCAAATTCATCACGAATGATGATGATAAAGCGCAGCTTATTGCAAATTCACTTTCAAAACAGTTTGTCACGCCTACTGATGGTCGGCAAATAGGACTTAATATGTCTGAGAAAGTAAAATCCTGCATAACTGGCTTCTATAATATTCACGGCAATGAATTCCCAAAACATAGCATTGATGTAAATGAAATCCAAAGCATCATTAAAAATTTAAAAACGAGAAAAGCTCCAGGTAAAGACTCTATTAAGAACAGTGCTTTGAAAAATTTACCTCAAAATATTGCAAAAGTGATTAACGACTGCTGGAAGAACACTTACTTCCCGGATGCTTGGAAGCAATCAGTTGTCTTAAGCATTCCTAAGCCAGGACAAAATCCTGCAAATCCTGTTAGCGACAGGCCCATCAGCTTGTTACCATCAATCTCCATAATCCCGGAAAAAACAATTCTCAAGAGATTCATTGAGTACTGTGATGCCAACGATCTCATCCGCGATGAACAATTTGGCTTTCGCTCAAACCATTCCTGCCAACTCCAAACATGGAGGCTCGCAGCGGATATCAATGAGCCCCTTAATCTCTCTATGTACTGTGGGGTCGTTTTCCTCGACGTACAGAAAGCCTTCGACCAAGTCTGGCACGATGGTCTTATTTTTAAAATGATTATGGATGGATTTCCTTAAGATATAATTACTCTGATACACTCGTTTCTCTCCAACCGGTTCTTTCAGGCCAGAGTTGGAGATAGTCTATCTCCTATGTATGAAGTAAAAGCTGGTGTCCCACAGGGTTCAGTCCTGGGGCCAGTATTATTCAATTACTTTATGCGAGACTTTCCAAGTCCTTCCAAATGTAAGCTCTTTTTTTACGCGGATGACGCTGCTATACTGACCTGTGCTCATCAACCAGCTGTAGTAGTCTCGCGGCTACAGAAGGCTCTAAAGGAGTGTGAAAGCTGGTTTAGCAAGTGGAGGCTAAAATTGAATGTAGACAAATGCAAGGCGATGTTTGTCTCCAAGAAGAGAAAGACATCATTAGATTCTCTAACACTATATGGCAAAAAACTGGACTGGGTTAAAACTTATAAATATCTTGGTGTTGTTATTGACTCTAAACTTACTTGGACTCCCCACGCAACTTATGCGTTGAATAATGCCAGGAGAGCCAAGTTTAGCTTGATTGCTCTGCTGGGCCGGAATAGTGCTATAAACATTGATAATAAACTCCTACTCTATAAGGTCATTGTTCGGACCATCTTGACGTATGGTATGCCCGTCTGGGCCACAATATGTAAGACTAGGTGGAAAGAACTGCAAACGTTCCAAAACGTTACCCTTAGGACTATTGCGCAAAAAGATCGGAGAATTGTTCGCAATTCCTCCATTTATAATGACTTCAACATGACTCATATTGGCAAATACGTTCAAGGGCTCATCCAATATAGAAAATCATAGCAACGAGCTAGTCTTGGGCATTTTAAATCATCCTATGTATAGAAAGACATATCGTGATCCAAGGCATATACTTGATATTAATTTTGAAGACATTGATAATGTCTTATTTCCAGATTACTGGACTTCATAGGTCGTGTTTTATCTAATACTAGTGGTCTGCTTCTAGTCTAGACAGTCGTCAATCAAAATCACCTCCAACCAAGAGGGGGTATTTTCTCCTTCATATTATAGATGACCTTTATGGGTTCATCACGCTTCTTAACTACTTCAGTGTAATTCCCTTGGCATTTATTTAGAAAGGGTGAGATTACGGAAGCTTAGTTTCAAGTGCCACTCGAATAACGGTTCACTACACTGCTCGATTGTCGATTGGTGCCAATCTATACCACCTAAAAGTAGGATACCATCTATGAGTAGGATACCATCTATGAACTTTAAGAACCGAAAATTATGTTTATTATAGTAAAAGAGACTCAACCTAGAACCAATCCCAAAAGAGCCACACTATCGGACAATTTTAACGATTGGTCATTTGGGCCCACCATTGGAGTAGAGTGGAATTTCCAATGGGGCCTGAATCTGAGTTTAGTATAATGTTTTTGTTGGTGCTCTGTATGGCCAGCTCTCGAAAGCGTTCAGTACATCTGTAGATGTTTCTTGTTTATTGATTGCAACAGTTTCAAATTGTTATGGAAAAATCGTGTCCGGTGTCCATCTATAGAGTGCTTCGCTATGGCTGGTTGACCGCTCTTTCAGAACCTCCTGTGGGCAAGGTGCTCCTTAAATCTGGTGATTAAACTACGGATCGTCTGTCCTTTATATTGCATCGGGCAATGTGAACAGTGGGCTGCGTAGATTCCGGACTTCTCAAAGGTGGCATTTTATCCTTAGGGTTCCCCAGCAAGTTTTTAATCTGATTTGGATTGCTAAAAGAAATAGAAATATTGTGCTTTTTAAAAATGGAAGTGAGATTTTTGATAAGAGGACCATTATACGGTAATGAAATGACTCTTTTCTTTTCATTTATGTTGTGCAAGGTCGTTAGATCCGACAAAAATCTTTTGAATTTTCTTTTCCTTAACAAATCTAAAATAGTTTTGAAGCTGTAATCATTTTTGCTGGCAATACTTTTGATTAAAGAAATTTCGTTCTTAAAAGACGATTTACTTAAGGGTAGGTTAATTACCATATCTATCATAAAGATGAAGGTAGCTAATTTTTGATTCCAGGGATGACTGGATTCAATAGGAATATAATTTAAGTGATTGGAAGGTTTTCGGAAGACATCAGAAGCTAAGGAGCGATCATTTCTAGTGATTAGTGTGCAGTATGTCTAAGAACGGTAGTTTCCCGTTGTTCTCTAATTCATACGTGAATTTAACTGTTGGGAAGAAGCTGTTGAGATGATCTATAAAATGTCCGACAATCACTGAGAAGACATTGCGTGGCCTGTGTTGCAGCTGAAGGGAGGCATTTCGAGTACTTAATCTAATATAATACGTGTGAAAATTGTATTAATTTAAATAATTAAAACTTGCATTGCAATTTGGCCCTAATGGGCTTTTTTGTATTGTATTATAATCTAACACATTTCTAAATTAATAAATATATTAATTAATTAAATTTAATAATCTTCTTTTTTCATTTCTCATCTTACGCATCAAACCATTTCCATTTCACTAAACAATACCTACTGTAAAGAAATAAAAAGTAACCAGATTACCTATGGACATGAAATCAGCAAAAACAAGACGCCACCGCTTTTCCACAAGAAAGTTTATTCACCATGAATGCATGGTCATGTTGAAAAATGAGTGCGTAGCACTCGAAATACGTATTCATGGCGAATAAACCTTGTTGTGGTTGGTTGGTTTGTTTGGTATTAACGTCCTTTTCAACTGCCATGGTCATTTCAGGACGGCGTTATAGGGGCCGCAAATTTTGCCTAGCAAGGGTTCTTTAACGTGCAGCCGGCAAACGACCTTGTTGTGGAAAAGCGATGGCGTCTTGTTTTTGCTAATACGTACTGTTTTTTATTTTGCACCTTCGACCGTTAAAATTTTAACTACTTGAAATATATTTCAAATAAAGAATATGTAAAAAAAATTTAAACACTACTCTTGAATTAACGCACTAAAAGGTAAAAAATAATTTTAGGACGGTATCTCGGAATGGATTTGACAACAAACTCTGATGGTGATATGTAAGATTGTGTGAAAGTCATAGCTTCAAAATAAAAATTTTTTCATGTGCATGACAAATGACCTAAAGAGTGGGGAAGTCATGTCAAAGTACAAAAATCTTTGCTGTTGGTACTATGACATGACCTCCCCACTCTTTAAGCCATTCATCACGCAAAAGAAAAAAATTGGCAAAAACATCAACTTTTTAATTTGAAGCTATGACTTTCACACAATCTTACATATTACCATCAAAGCTTGTTGTCAAATCCATTCTGAGATATCGTCCTAAAATTATTTTTTACCTTTTAATGCGTTAATTTAAGAGTGGTGTTTTAAATCTCTTTTTACATATTCTTTTCAACTTTTTAGTCTTCATAATTTTTTTTATCTATTCGTTTGTCTAACCGTGCACGCTTAGCAGACGGTTCATCGTTTGCACGTTTCTCCTTTTCTACCTGTCTTTTTTCTCCAATCTTATTTTTCTCTGCGTTGTAGTTTCATTTCTTTTACTTTCTTTCTTTTTTTCATATTTAATCCTACGAGAATGGCGGTAAGTAAACGGTCCGTCCTTCCACTGACCCCTTAGAAGGATAAGGCACTTATTCAACAAGGAGGCTAGGCGCCCTGAGGTTGTGCCCTGGTGACAGTCTTTATGTAAACCACTCTCTTGTCATTCAGTCATCGTCACGAAGCTCACCATATTTGACTTGAGTGGATTGCGTTAATGACGTATCTTTTTTCCCCACCCTAATGCCATTCGGTCCTCGACACGCAATACACCATTGACTTCGGTGCTAACAAAGAGGAGCAATGCCTTTATTAATAGCTCATAGATATCATGAATCATCAGACATAAACATTGAATATAGCGTTGATATGAAAATTGAAATTTTTGCCTCAGCCGTAGAAAAAATACTTTCGTTCAATTTAATCAATTGAAACGACAACAACACAAACAATGATAATTCTTTCACTAAGAAAATATGCATGTAAACGAGGCTGTATAAGTCCAAGGGACATATTTGAATATCTTGAGAAATTTGTTAATTAACACATCTTACCGACTTGAAAAAGTTCCTAAAATGTGTTGTCATCAGGAGCAAACTTGCATACAAAATTTCAGAGCGAATGGATAAGTGGAATAGTTTCAAAATTCGTCTGAAAGGTTCCGTACCATGAATCTCCCAAACATAGTCCAAGAGCGAGTTAATAAAAGTGTAGTAAAAATATGTTATAAAATCAAGAAGAGCTTGCTTATTAAATTAGAAATCGATTATCAAGCTGAAAAGCAATCATTTTCAAACATTAATTTGCGAATGCTTGGTTCGTACTGTCGCGTCTCAGATGACAAACCGGAACTGACGTCACGAATCTTTAAAGCGCTATAAATATTTAACGGAGCCTCGGATCGAAAAACGCGACTAGCATTTTTTTGCTCCGAATGTCATCCTCTACCTACATTTTCATTTTGGCACGACCTTTTAGAATCACCCTGTATACATGGTTCGGATACCGAACCGTTTATGAGATTTCCGCAGTTAATATTGAAATTTCAGCAGCTGGTTTTGTATTCTGTGCATGGCAGACAACATCCGAACCATGTTTACCTGGTATATGAACTTTTGTTTTCATCTCGCTGTGGGGAATCACCACCAGAAGTTTTGACAGGGGTTTAGATACACCCTGTATATGACTAGCTGGCCCGGCGATCGTTGTTTAATTATAACCTACACTTTTTATATTTTACTTTTGATTTATATTAAAGAAATAATTTGTAATTAAATGAAAAAACAATGTTATTTATATTTATTTATAGCAAATCAATATTTAATTTTAGTTTAACATTTAAAATTAAAAAACATGTATCAGGTTATTGCAAAAGTTTCTTCCGGTTCTAGAACCCGTGCCCAAGAAGGGCTCATTTTCCGAAGAGGGTGTTCATATTTTTTCAAACAAATTATTGCATTCGATTC
>JAHWFO010053791.1:103107-162661 GCA_023313115.1 Rhysida immarginata
CACGCCGTACATTGACAAGGATAGGCTAGAACAGCGGACGGCCAGTCTGGATGCCTTTAATCTCCACCCAAAACTGCAAAAAATATCTCCAATTTGCCCGTGATCACCAACACTGAACCGTCGACGATTGGAAGAAGGTCTGTTGGTCGGATGAAATCCGTTTTCTATGAACCATGCAGATGGCCGACGCAGAATTTGGAGGCAACAGCACGAAACGATGGACCCCTCCTGTCTGGTTTCCACCGTTCAGGCTGGTGGAGGTTCTGTAATGGTCTGAGGAATGTTTTGCTGACACACTTTTGTTCCGCTGATACCTGTAGAATAACGCCTTAATGGTCCGGGCTACCTGAATATTGTTGCCGACTGCATTCATCCCTTCATGGCTACTGTTTCCCCCCGTCGGAAGGATACGTCCAACAGGACAATGCTCCGTGTAACAAGGCTCGTATCGTCATGTAATCATTCCAGGAGCACGAATTCATTCACAGATAATGAATTCAACTTACTCCTCTGGCCACCACTATCCCTGGATTTGAACCTAATCGAACATCTTTGGAATGAGCTGGATCGGGTTATTCGAGGCATGGATCCACCACCATCCAATAAGCATAAACTAGGAGAAGCTGTTGCATCCGCATGGACAAACATCACGGAACAATGCTTCCAGCGGCTAATTGAATCCATGCCATGGCGAATTTGTGCTGTTACAGATGCTATGGGTGGCGCAACACAATATTAGGGGGTTATTCTTAATAAACTGGCCACTCAGTATAGATGTCTATTATATGTACGATTAAGCTGTTTTTAATCATATGTGGTTTGGAGATATAGTTGATGTTAGTATAATTTGTTTCCCTCTTTTGTGGTTGAAGTATTGTTTTTTGTATTGAATTTTTATGAAGTTAAAAAGAATGAATTTAATTAAATGTTCATTATGTTCATTTTGAACAGAAGAATTGCATATGTCATAATCAACAACTTTTCTCGTACTGATGAACAAATCAATAATAATTTTACACTTTTCTGGCAGCTTTAGCAAAGAGCACGCTTGGTCTGTACGTTTATCAGGCCGCCCAGGCGTCCGTTCGCCGTTTGCACGATACTTAAAATGGATTAACTTTTTCAAATTCTATTTTCGATAATATCATCATCAAAGTCTTAGCTCGGCTATGTCAACTGTTCATGCTTTTTCGTGGACCTCGATTATGCGTGCTAAAATAGTGACCGTTAAGAATACAAAGATAATGGCATTTCATATAACAATCGATTCGTCTAAAATGAAAAAACTATTATTTTCTGTTTATCATTAAGCATTGTTGACTTGGGGGCACGCTCGTGACAGTCGCTTTGTCGAAGCTAAATATTTTTCTTGGAATGTTTGTGAGATTTTATTTAACTTGACTGCTATGTTTCTTGTGCGTAAATTTTGTAATCAGTATTTCGTTTACTTCCCGTTATTCTAATGCCTCCAATCTGACACATTGGTTCATTTCGATGACAATACAATCCAAATTGGAATTCTTAAAAAGGATTAAAACTGATTTTCATTTAATTAACTTTCTAGGTAGAGGATGGACTACCTCTTCATGTTTTCTTCATTTAAATAAAATCACTGGGTAAGGAATGGGCTACTTCATCAGAATTCCAAGGTTTTTATATTTTTTTGGTTTTGTAGTTATCATATAAAACGATGTGCTTTTAAAAAAATAAAGAATAAAAAAAAGAAAAAAACCACAAATTTATTAGATGAAGTGGTACATAAAATAACCATCTTCATAATAAAATCTTCATCTAATAACCATGGTAAAAGTCTGTGCTTAAAAAGATTTTTTTTGTTTTATTTCCGAATGTATAGTTATCATTTTCCCTACTAGTTTCCTCAAAAACCCATTCTTTGGTAACGTTTGTTTCTATTCCCAATCGTTATAAGCATACGAGAGGCTTCAAAAGATATACTCTTATTTTCAAGGCCTGTATCATTTTCATTCAACAATTGTTCATCAAATATTATAGGTGTTTGGGATTGTCAGATTTTTTATTTAAAAACAAGCAGAAAAATTTTTATAATTAAAACAGGAAAATTAAAAAACGTTCAATTTCTTTAGTTCTTTTCTGAATAAATTAATTTAAAAGTTACTTTTTAATCTTTATGGAAAGATTTAATTATATTATCGCGCAAATATTATCTACTCTGTTAGGAGTATTTTCTTTTGCACGATAATATAATTACAGTGCCACAGGAAAGATCGAGAAATGATGGCTTCGGATAAATGACAGCTTTTCAGATGGTATCCAAATGATTCACTACCGCGTGCAGAATCTTTATTTTCCTACGCCTCTGTGGCTAGTTATATTTGATTAAGAGATGTTTTTCACTTGAAAATCATATGAGGAATATTTTAAAGAAAACAAATTAAATTGTTTATTAGTAACCTAAATCATAGTCAGAGAAGAAAAATAAAAAACTTTTTATTTCACTTTTTATATCAATTTATTTTAATGCAAACGCTAAAAAATGAATAGTTTAGTGTATACGCTTAATGCATGATTTGCCAAATGTCCATGAGACCTTTTTTAAGATTAGCAAGTATAAAAATTATTAAAAAAGTATAAGCCGTAACCAGAAAGCAAATTCATAAAATAATATCGTGTGGCCACGTGCACGTACGCTAATTAATTAAGATGTACTGTACCTCGTGCTAATACAACTGCAAACAGCTCTTTTCCAAGAAAATCCGTATAATGGGCGCAGAAAATAAACTTTTCGCAAAAAGGATTATCCAATACTGTAAATACTATTGCAGCGGCAATAAGAAGAAAGCTTTAAAACTTTTCGTTTCAGGCGGCAGATCGCGACAGCTTATTTGGCAAATAATTAGGAGAAGTGAAATTTCAGGAGAAGAGCAAGTTACACGAATCTGGTCGGCATCTGAGCTAAAACTGTTGGAGAAACATGTCGCCAGAGTTCGGAATGCTTCTGCCAAGAACCCGACCTTTCATGTTCGTCGTACAGCTTCACGTTTCGTATGAAGAATTCGACTGTGAGTGACATGAAATTCCGTAAGTGGGGCTTCCAGCCAGGTTTAAGAGAGCCGCCTCTACGTTCACGGGATCCCAAGAGCTCTTCGAAAACTTTACGAAAAAAAATGAGAGGCTTTAAAAGATATACCAGGATATTGATGATGAGATGTATGTTACTTGACGAGACGCACGTCCCTTACGATGCAGCAGATGTACTAGGAAGGCATTTTTACCCCACTAGGGACCCTTCCCAAGTTACGTTTGACCAACAGTTCGATTCCCATACTAAAGTTTTGAAGAGACACTTAAACTCGCAAGCTTTGGACCAGGATGGAAATAGCCGTATCATTTTATGCAGAAGGGACCATGAACGCGAAGTGTATCTGAAGGAATGCGTAAAAAAAAGATTGATTCCTTTCATCCTTCGTCATTCATCATCAGCTTGATAATATATTGTTCTGGCCCAATTTAGGGTGTTTCCATTAAGTCCGACCGGTCGCAACCGTTCGAGAGCGGTTGCAAAAATCATATCTAAAAATAACGATTGCTTCTCTTAACGTGTGTAACCAGTCTAGCTTTTCAAGACTCCATGGCCGGTATCTGCCTAGTCGAATGGAATTAAAATGACGGACGAAATTCAAGAAATTCAACTCTTCAGTTGTCTGATCTTAGATGAAACCTTTTCCAACAATAAGTACGCTTAAATACTTATCTAGAAGCAAGTACACCGAGCTGCCACTTTTAGACCGAAAGCTAGGACAGCTTTATTTACCCTAGAAATCCCAAAAGTGCCGTTGTGAAATTTGTAAAGTCTATCTCGGATGTAATCAAAATATGGCATCTTAGTAAAAATCAGTGGTGGGGGTAGGGCGAGGCCCTACGAGATAACGAGATAACATCCATCTTGGATGTTAACAAATCATTATTTTTCCGTTTATTGGAAACAATGAATGTTGGATTGTTGCTAGCAATCCGATGGTCAGGTGACTTCTCCGCTTCCAGGCCTTGTTATCCCGTAGACCTCAGGGGTAGGACGGGGCCAAAGAAATAACGGGCCCTAGCGCGGAAAAGTCACCTGACCATACTAGTTCTAGTAACAATGTAATCTTCTTTGTTTCCATCTTGGATTTTAACTGCATTTGGCCTAATAGAATTCCCGCTAGCGAGCTCTGAACACCTCACGTTATTTCTTGCCCATCCGGTACTTTCACCGAAAGTGAAAACGATTTATTGAAAAAAGGTCTAAAATTTGCACATAAAGAATTTAAAGATGATTTACTCTCCTCCATTTCGGGGGTCTTAAAATTTAATATAAGAAATTGTCCAGATGGAAAATTGTTCAAAGATTTATGTAAACAACAATTGTTAAAGAACGTAAAGAGATATATAAACACAAAAGTGGATCATAAAACTCGACAGACGATTGAAAATCTCAAAAAGAAGCCGGATGTATACCTTAAAGATGATAAATCTAATCGCTTAGTGATTGTCGACAAAAATGATTATTATGAGTCCGTCCAAAAAATGTTGAATGAAGGTCCTAATGAAAAATTGTCAAAAAACCCTTTACTTAATCTGCATACCAAAACAAAAGAGTGTATCAAGAACTGTAAATTTATTTTCAAAAATGTACACCAGCTGCGGATATTGCCTGTTAACCCTGTAATCCCACGACTTTATTGTTTACCAAAAACTCATAAAGTAGGAAACAAATGGAGACCCATAGTGGATTGTATAAATTCCCCTACATATACTTTAGGAAAATTTATTCTTGACACATTTCTTTCAAAGGAGTAGATTACAGTGTAAAAAAATAGTATTGAATTATGTAACACCCTTGAGAACGTATATCGTTCAAATTCAGAGAGGTGAAGATTTCACTTCGGAAAAAAAATTTTATATTAAAATTACATGTTAATATAACAACGTGGGGTTTAAAACATAGGTATCATCTGTAATTGTCTGTGCTCTGTGAATTCAATGGTATTATTTTCAAACTTCCTATATTTTTTTTATTTAAAATATACTCCAAAACTCATTTCGGGAACGCGTCCATAAACAGCTTCTTGTAATTCAAACAAATAAAAAATGGCATTAAACTAAACATAGAAAATTATGCCTTAGTATATAGCTTTATATGCCATTTATTTAAACAAATATTTGGGAAACTGTATTTTTATTACTTAAGATTTTCATTTATTGGCTTTTCAAAAGTTGCCGGACAGTTAGCACGTCATTTCGTGAACGCAATAAGGGGTTGGGCAAAATGTTTTGAAATAACCGCGATAGATGGTGCTGGTGAGGATGCACGTGAAGCTTTTTCGATAAGGGAGACAGTATTTGTGTATTTTGTGCAATCTATAATTCATTTTGCTGGTTAAGCACCTTTCAGTTTAAAATTTGTGTAGTGTACATTAATTCCTTATCATTTCGGGAATGCCATTATATATTTCGTTTGCGGGAAAAGTATATACTTTTAGCGTAATTTTGCTAAATAACACGATTTACTAGCTAATAACCTTGAATTCCGGCTTCTAGGGTGGGGTAGATGCCGTATAAACAAACTCAAATGTCAAATACTCATTTCGGGAACGTTCTCGGACTATGACATGCGTTACCGAAATGATGACTGCATTCTCGAAATGACGCCTGCATTCTGAAATGATGCTTGCATTCTCTACACAGATAAAGGTGAGCGATTTAGCTATTTTAAGCTAATTTTTGTTTTTTTTCTTTTAGGGCATTAATATACACTACCTTGCTAAAAGTCATGGGAAACCACCAATTTAATGGAAACACTTTGTAAAATACTTGTGTTAGTATCTCGTTGCTCCAACTTTTGCTGCTATCACATCTTCTATTCTGTCGGACATACTGTCCATAAGTTTTTGATGTTTCCGCAGGAATTTTTCGCCATTCTGCCAAACTTGCCTTTGACAGTTCAGTCAGATTTCGGGCACTCCGCTCCTGCGCGCTATCGACGATCCAACACATCTCAAAGATCTTCAATGAGGTTGAAATCGGGGTTCTGTAGAGGCCAGTCAAATTCTTACACTCCCATTTCATCAAACCATCTGCCTACAACCCTTGCTTTGCGCAGTGTTGGCAGGTGCTGATCATGTTGGATGTATGGGCCGCAGCTCTGCCATGAAAACCCAGCGAATGCAGGTCCTTGCGAAGCTAATAGAGTCAGTAAAGGATCTTGTCAGTCCATCAACCGATGTTTTACGGTTTGCAGTGACCACCCTGCGAAGTGCCCTTATCTTTTCACTTGTTCGGACTCTTTATCTTTCCACGTCCGGCGTTTTGAACGGATGATTTGGAGATGTTTAGCAGAGTTGAGGTCTTTCTAACACTTTTGCCTGCAAGGTTTCACCCAACAATTGTATTCCTAAGAAATTATAAATGAAAACTGCAGATGATACTCCAGTCTTAAGAAAATAATATTATCAGAAAAAATGGAAGGAAAAAGACTACCAGGTAGTCAAAATTCGTGGTTCCTGGTGAATATCCAGTTTCCATTTATAATTTCTTATATGTGCTTATCAAATGTTTTGATTGGTTGGAAAGGAGAAATTACCGATCTGTAAGCTGGGTGCCCGTCTTATCAGTGGCCTGCATCTTGACTACCTGGTAGTCTTTAAGAACACCGGGTGACAGCCTTACTGTACCTTCTTCACGTTGGCCCAGGAACCTCTCACGACTGGTAGAGGCAACGAGTGTGATACTCATGGTTCCTGATTCGAATCCAAGTCGTGAAATCTTTCCTTCCATTTTTCCTGGTAATATCAATTGTATTCATCTCGAAGCCCGAAAGCTGCTTTCTTTGATCCATTCCTACAAGCATGCAAGCGATCTCTATTGTGTAGTGTTGAGATGAACGATAACATTTAAATTGCATGGGAATGCCTCATTTTTATGTAAAATTGGTGTGTGCCATGACTTTTGAGAAAAGTCCCTGCAAAGTAATGTACACTGTCATATCAATGATTATGACCAGCAGCCCTTCAAGGCACACGCATGGTTCGCCCCAAAAACGATTACACATTGCAAAATTTGCATAACAGGCTGAGAAAGCTTTAAAGCTGGTGCATCAAACGGCAGGTGCACGAGCCTCAAGATGGGTAAACGTCCGGATTAACGGACATCCAAAAAGGGATGATAATAGGCTATCGCAGCAAGGGTGGCACCATCTCCGATACTGCGCGATTTGTGAACTGTTCACGATCCGCTATAGTGAAGGTGTACAAAGAGTGGACAGCAGGGACAGAAATCGCGTCCCAACGCCATCACTGTAAAGGGTCACGAGCCATCGACCAACGGGGTGAGCGGCGCCTACGACGACTCGTAAAAGATGACAGGAGAGCCACAGTCCATCAACTGACCACCAGATTCAACAGTGGTGCCAACAGACGTGTATCCGACATTACCGTTGAACGCAGTCTGGTACGGATGGGACTGAACAGTCGACGCATGGTTGCTGCGCCCATGTTGACCAGGGGTCATCGTCAACGACGCCTAGACTTTGCACGTGAGCACCGCCATCTTTCCACAGACGAGTGGGCTAAGGTCGCCTTCTCCGACGAGTCAAGATTTTTGCTCCATAAGATTGACGGGCGATGGCAAGTGCGTCGTGAACGACATGAAAAGAGACTGCAGGAGGCTATTGTGGACCGGAAACAGGCTAGTGGGAGTACTGTACATGTGTGGGGGATCTTCTGTTGGGAACAGTTAGGTCCACTGATTCGTCTAGAGGGCAATTTGAATGCCTGTAGTTATCTGTCAATCGTAGTGGACCAGGTGCACCGTATATGCTCACGATGTTCCCCCAATGTGATGGTGTGTTCCAGCAGGACAATGCACCCTGGCATAAGGCACGTCTCCTTCTGGATTGTCTTATACGAAAACGATGTGCCATTAGGTTTGGTAAAAGATATTATGTTAGTAATGAATTACATTGTGTTTAATAATGTATTTAGTTTTAATGGACAATTCTACAAAATGTTAAATGGCACGCCGATGGGTAGTAGCGTTAGCCTCTTCTTGGCTAATCTTTATATTAGAAAATTAGAAAATTTGGCTGTCATCTCGTTTAACTACTTCCCATCGGTGTGGCATAGATACGTCGACGATATTTTTTGTATATTTAACACAACCAAGATGGGCATTATGGAGTTCTTAGGGCTAAGCTAAAAAGATTGTTTGTATTGGTTGTTTTCTTTTGTTTTTCGCTTTTTGTTTTTGTAATATTTTTTTTGTATAACTTTTTTTGATTGGTTCTTTTATATTATAAATACTCGGCTTCTCTTGTTGTTCTTTACTCACTGATGATGGAAACTTTGTTTCCGAAATGTACATCTGAGTCATTAAAATTTATTGTGTGGAATAGTGTTTTCGGAGTTATTTTTCTTTCAAGAAAATATGTTACACACCCTACGTTTGTCTTTCGGGGTTACCAGCCAAGGAACTATGTCACTTGTTGGGAATTGGTTAGGTGACTATATAAGATAGGTTTCCACTATGCTAAAAACATATCACTCATTGCTGCATTGGGTAAGCAACGTGATTTATTCGATCTGGAAAAGGTGATGATAATCGGCTTTCGGGCAAGGGTGGCAGTATTTCGGAAACTGCGCAGTTCGTAAACTGTTCTCGTGCTGCTGTAATTAAAGTATTCCATGACTGGGAAAATGGAACCGTTCAGAATAAACGGTATGGGAACTGTGGAGCACCACGTGCCATTGATGAGAAAGGTGAACGTCGGCTGCGAAGGTGTGTGAAGGCCGCCCGAAAAGCGACCAACTTACCGTTCAAACCAATGAGGGTGCTACCAGACATGTCTCTAAAACCACAGTACAGAGGACCATGCTACGTATGGGCCTCCACGGCAGATGCATGGTTACCGCAGAAGGTTCATCGCCAAAAACGGTATCAATTTGCCCAGCAGTACAGAAACTGGATCACTTCTGACTGGAAAAAGATTGCATTTTTTGATGAGTCATGATTTCTGCTCCACAGAAGTGACGGCTTTTGGCGGGTGAGGCGAGAAACCTCCGAGAACAAGCATCCTGCAACCATTGTTGGACGAATCCAGGCTGGTGGCGGCAGTGTCTTGGTGTGGGGAGTTTTCTCAAGGCATTTTCTGGGCCCACTATCTGGAAGGAACTCTCAACCGATTCGGTTATTTATCCATAATTGCAGATTAAGTATACCCATACCTAGCGACTGTCTTTCCAGAGGGGGATGGACGTTCCAGCAAGATAATGCGACGTGTCATACGGCTACAATTGTTCGGGGGTGGTTTGGGGAACACGACCAAGAGTTCCAAGTACTACCCTAGTCCCCTAATTCCCCAGACCTCAACCCAATCGAGAACCCTTGGGATCACCTCGATCGTCATGTGCGTGCTATGGAACAACCACCGCGTACCCTTCAGCAGCTATCGGATCCTTTACAGTCTGCATGGCAACAGCCACCAGTAGAAACCTACCAGAATCTTATTGACTCACTCCCACGCCGTCTATCTGCTGTCCGTGCCGCTAAAGGCGGTTATTCGTGATATTAGCTGGCGTTCACAATAATGTGACTCGACTCTGTATGCAATAGCTACTTTTACTATACAAAAAATTCGGTTAAATTTTTAGTTAAAATCATATGTAGGTTATAGTATTTTAATTAAAAAGTTTGAACAAAATGAGGAAGATAGCGCTAAACAAGCTATACAACAAGATATTAATGTTTAGAAACTTTGGTACTAGAATAATGGAATGAAGTTTAATGAAGAAAAAATTTAGAATACAACATCTAAATTTCTTGGTATTATCTTCGATACGTGGTAAAGTTGATCCAGTAAACGCGTGGAAGCCAGATAGAGCCATAGCCAAATCATCATTTAAGTCCTGCAATATTTGTATTTATTCGTAATTATTTGTAAGTTCTGCAATATTTGTGAGATCAGCAAGTGCGCTCAGCAACTGCAAAGTGAAATGGAAGAGTTCACTTTATCGCGCTCAATAGGTGGGGACGTCAATACTTTATACTCTCATGCGCGATCTGTGAGCTGCTTTTTTCACTCAAGCCTGCTTGCAACCACTCTTTTTAGCCTATTGTTGAAGTGCCAGGATTTAAGAAAATTAGAGCCTTTAAAAAATATTTTCCCTACCTATCCCTGCCTGTTGAGCGCGATAAAGTAAACTCTTCCATTTTATCTTACTGTGTGAGAACTCTAAATACTCAGGTTCTTTAACACCTAGCATAATAGAACTTGGGGGAATAATAGGGTCCATACAATTGTGCATACCGTTAAAATTTGATCGAATTCCAGAGAGCAGTTTTCGAGTTACGCAATCAAAATCATAACACGTGATCACATTTGAGTACTGTAACACGTAAACAAAAATCAAACTTCTTTTGGATGGGGATCATGGACTATGGATTCTGAGCCATCGGCGTTATTGTATGAAATAATTAATAAAGCAACCGAAACGTAAACGAATATTGAACTTTATTACTGCATTTTGATCATAAAGGCCTGTTTCCCTATTTTTGACATTATCCATTGCGATAGACAAAAGATTAAAAAGAAAAGAAAATGACTTTAAACATATTGTTAAGTCGGAGTTGAGGAGACATTGTTAGACGCGAGGCAAGTTTGGAAGGAAAACGGACACGAGCAGTAATTATTGCTAGGCTTTGCGGACTTGGTCTCGGAGAAGAAGGGTGCTCGCGTCTTCTAGCTCCAGAGATCGAAGGACCCCCACAAGATGTTCGATCCAGGAAAAGTCTATTTACAAATAACCTAATTGTGAAGACGGGTTATGCGGAAGAAAATGGAATCTCATGGGCTAATGCGGTTCCAGATGCACTCAGAAAATAAATATTTCTTACAAGAGGATCTGGTAATGGTCTTAGATTTTTGGCCAGCTTTGTATGACGTGAATAAATTGATCTGTCGCAGTTTTTCCTTTTTCTCTCCCCTATCACAGATTATGTGGAAAGCAAACCCCGAATTGAAACTGAAAAGAAGGAAGCCCCGGCTATCTGAAATGATTGTTCCTTATGGTGAGATGAGAAGTCGAGGTAATCTTTAAGTGTTATGGACGGCGGGCCCTTACTAATTAACTAACACAGCCCGCGTCGAGAGACCTATTCCCCCCCACCTTACTTACCTTCCACCCGTCGTTCCGTTTGCATCGATCGGAGTTGAAGATAGTCCCACGTGAAAAATGAAACCTGAATTGAATAGGAAAGTGTTGATTTAAGTTGAACTTTGAAAAATTAGTCAATTGAAAGAATACTTATAAAGAATAATGATATGTTAACCGTTAATGCCACGGCTAGTAACCAAACTTACCCTAAAAAAAGGACTAAAAACTCTAGTGAAGAATCCAATCGAGGAAAGAACATGAACAGCTTAACGGGGAATTCAGCGGAAACAGGAATCTATTGATCGGGAAAATAGTTAGTGGGGATAATTATCTAAGTGGGATAGAAAAGAGAAAAATATATTATAACACGACCGGAATCTCTTTTAGTTCTTTGTTACCTTTGCATAAACCGTAGTTATTGCTTTTTATCTTTTTTTAATATTTTTTCGGAGGATTAGCGGCGAGGAAAATACTCCGCATAATTGTAACGTCTCACGGGACGAGCCCCGTTCAATGAACATTATAAAGGACTATTTAGTAGAACTAGGATCCCCCAATGATCGAAATTCGATCTCATTTCTGAGAAAAAAAAATATACATGTATTGTTCTAGCCTCAATATTGCTTATTAATAAACTCTGAAGAATGAAAAATAGATAGTAAAATAAATATCCAAAATGCTTTGCATGACATTTCTGACACACCGAGAAGGAAGGCCTCTGCGATGAAAAGTAATACGAGGCGCATCCAGAAAAATAAGTTTCCCTATTAAAAAAAACAAACTCACAGTTATAGGAACATATTTATTGGCAACAAGTACAGCAATGTTTCATCTATTTTTCAACATAGCCACCACCAGAATTGAGACACTTGTCGTATCGTGGGATCAACTTTTGTATCCCCCTGTCGTAGAACTCTGCCGCCTGTGAATGGAACCAGCGTGTGACAGACGTCTTCAGCTCTTCGTTTTTGCCAAAACGCTCACCGGAGGACAGGAATTTCTTGAGTTGCAAGAAAACGTGAAAATCGCTGGGAGCAAGATCAGGGCTGTAGGGTGGATGATCAAACAACTCCCAGTCAAATTCCATCAAAGCAGCTGCTGTGCGTCGAGCCGTATGTGGACGAGCATTGTCATGGAGGAGCACAACACCTGCAGTAAGCATTCCACGCCTCTTGTTTTGAACGGCACGTCGCAATGTCCGCAGTGTTTCACAATAACGGCCAGCGTTTTCTGTTTCACCACGTGAAAGGAAGTCAATGAGCAGAATGCCCTTCCTGTCCCAGATCACCGTGCACATCACTTTCCGTGCCGACAGCGTCTGTTTGAATTTCGTCTTGACCGGAGATCCACTATGCCGCCAATGCATTGACTGCTGCTTTGTTTCCGGGGTGATGTGCGAAATCCAAGTCTCATCGCCCGTGACGATCCTGTCGAGGAACTCGTCGCCGTCATGTGATACCGTTGCAGAAATGTCAGTGCTGCTCCTAAGCGTTGAATTTTCTGTTCGGGTGTCAGGTTTTTCGGCACCCATCTGGCACACAATATCTGCAGATGCTTAGTGACAATCTCATGCAACAAGGATCGCGATATCTGCGGAAAGTGGGTGCTCAGCTCCGTAATCATGAAGCGACGGTTCTCCATCACGCGCTGCCGCACAAGCTCAACAAGATCATCATTGATGAGGGATGGTCGCCCACTGCGCTCTTCATCATGGACACTTTGACGACCTTCGGAAAATTGCCTACACCAGCGACGCACCATCTGCTTACTCATGATGTTCGGCCCATAGACCTGACAGAGCTGACGATGAATTTCAATTGGCGCAATGCTTTGTGCATTCAAGAACTTTATCACCGACCGAACCTCGCAGGCGGCGGGAGAAGAAATAAGAGCTTCCATTTCGGACCATTGCTACCACGCTACTGGCACGAGGCGGGACCTGTCCGGCTGGCATATGATTGATACGTCATAGATCTGTTACGCATGCGCAATTGACACGGCTAATTACGTTTACTTTAAAGGGGAAAACATCGGGAAACTTACTTTCTGGATGCGCCTCGTACATTGTTACATCATCATAGTTAGGGCAAAATTATGGTTTATTATTGGTAGAAATACGAATAACAATGCCCTATATATTTCGAATGAACATCAACAATGATTCGAGTTAATTTGATATTTATTATTTAAAAAAATAAAAATGGCAATGCTACATGCGTTGACAAATATGGTGCACAACCTGTTCTTTAATGCTACTTTTTTGAAACGCTTTTTACCTGTGTTAACGTGAACAAATACGCAAACAAAATACATTGTGCATATCTAAAGCACATGAACTTTCCAACCATATAAGTTTCATGCATATTCGTCCACGATAGCACAGGTAAAAGTCCATAACAAAAAATGTGTTGCCGTATTTATAAATAGATGATTAATGAATATTAACAAAAGAAAGATTTTTATTTATTGCTTCGCTCTAAGATGTAGGTTAATGAAGAGTTTTAGAAAATGTATGTATTAAGAAATAAACCCTAATCTAATCCGAGGCATGTGTTGTGTGTTTCGCTAAATGGGAAAGTAGCCACGTAGTCTTTTAAATAACGAGAGCTCGGGGATAGGGGCATTTTTACTTTTTCAAAAGGGAAGTCTAGCGGATACGTTACCTGGAGCGATACATGTGTTACAGTACTAACTACCACGTGTTACGATGTTGATTACGTAACTCGGAAAGTACTCGTTGAAATTCAATCAAATTTTAACATACACACAGTTTTATGTACCCTATCACTCCCCCAAACTTCATTATCCTAGGTGTATAGAACCTGCGTTATTAGCTTATTGATCTTAGTGGCGGCATTTTTATTTCTGTTCATATCTTGGTTATCGTTCAAATTCGGCCCTATGTTCGTATGATCTTTTTGCTTAGAATCATCCATACTACCGCCTCTAAAAGTTTGTGAGAGGGTTTCAGACTCACCCTGTATACAGGGTGTCCGGAAATAAATGGTAAATATTCATACACGTGAGAGAACATGTATAAAGAAGCATTTTTATTCCTATGAACATGGTGTCGCAAGCCAACCCCCACAGAGATACAGTTGTCTTGTTTGGAGCCAGTCCACTATCCATTTATATATTGCAGTTCTGGAAGTGCCTTTGATGATACACCAGCAAAACAAGAATATGTATCATTGGCTCGAACAATGATATTCCTTTCTGACCTGTGCTGCGCTAAGTACTAGGTGTGCCATACTGTTCGTATGTCTGCTTCTTTGTGATGACACTGTAAAGCAAAAATCTATACAGATCATAACATTGTTTTGCACGCTATATTGATAACATGTTCTTTCGGTGCCAACATACATTACTTTTTCACCCAGAAAACTTAGGTATTTATCCTTTTTCCATTCATTACAACTGAAAGCAAGCAGGAATTTCTTGAACGAACTATTTCTCAAGCCCTGAGGTTTTTTTGAAGTTTTCTGTTCTGGAACTGTCACTCTTATATCATCCAAGGATGACGTTACACAATGTTTATTGTGTTCAATGTCCTTTATGCTTGAAGTCTCATACACGTCGCAAATGAGATGAACTTCTTTCCAGGTGGGTTGGCAGGTAGGTTGCAAATGCTTTCCAATAGTTTGTATGCAACATCTGCTTAAGTTATGGGAAACTTCAAGCAATGTATCATAAACATTGCATCATATATGCATGAACATCCGGTGGATTTTCTTTACTTGAAGTTTGATACTCCTCTAATTTGTGCAACAAATTTGCTCTTGTCCGTCCACAATGATGAGTGCACCCAGGGAACGCCATGAGAACATTTCCGCTGCCTCCTCCGGCCTGGACTCTTGCGGTACGTGTTGCAGGGTGTTTGTTTTCTGACACTGGACGCCGTACACGCCATCGCCCATCTGTCCGATGGAACATAAACCGTGATTCATCGGAAAACGCCACCTTTCGCATCTCTGTTGCTGTCCAGTTGCGGTACTGGTGTGCAAATGTTAGTCTTTGTCGCCGGTGAACAGCCGTCAGCATTGGTGCACGAACTAGCTGTCTGCTGCGGAGCCCCATATGCAGCAACGTACGCTAACTGTCGTTGAGGATACACGTTTGAAAGCCCCCCTGATTCATCTGGGAGGTCAATTGGTCCACGGTTGCTGGTCTGTCCGCTTGCACGCATCTCCGTAGCCGTCGTTCACCTCTGCCATCTATGGCCTATGATTCCCCACATTGGGCACATCGCTGATTTTGGGTATTGCCATTCTGCCATGCACGGTACACTTTCACCACGGCGGTACGCGAACAGTTCATAAAACTACTGCAGCCCTTAGCTCGGAAGCCGATGATCGTGGCCTTTTGGAGGTCAGAAAAATGGAGGGCGAAAAATACGTTTCCCCATGACTTCAACAATTGCAATGTTTTCTGTTTCCCTCTGACACCATTCCTATACCCCCCCCAACTCTGATACTGGTATGTATCTTCTGGACGTAACCATTTTCCGCTGATGTTGAACGTAAGGAGTGGTCACATTAATGTGACTGGAGTGTGTATGACCTTAATAAAACCTCACCGTTTTCGTGATATTAAGGAATTTTATCATAGATTTGTAAAAGTATAATAATACCTGCCAGTCAATGTTATTTTTTTAATTAGCTATCCAATACTTCTCTTAATTACTTTAGCTAATATCATAACTAAATAATCAGTAGGGACTTTTTTGGTACAAAGTATAGTGGTTAAAAAATTACTAGAAATGCCACCGTTACCATTTTTGACAATTTGGCAGAAAATTATCTGTATGTTTTTTCATAATCTAATTACCAAAGGAGCTTTTCAAGGTGACTCTTTTGTGAAGCCTAGTTTAAGTAACAGAAAAGCAAAACACTTTATGTAATTTAGAAAGATTTATGACGATAACAATTACCGTAAAGATGCTCTATTCTTGCGGGTGATAAGATATGCTGGGTGTAATATCGCCGCTCGAGCTGTGCCATACGAAATATTTTTTCTTCCAATTTGATGCGACGGAGCGTAAATAATGTTAAAACAAGAGCCTTTTTCTTATCTGTAAAACAAGAGCCTTTTTCTTTATTGCGTTTTTTATCATTTCATCACAATTTATCCATTTCGAAAATAAATGGCATGGGGTGGCTTAATTTGAGTGCATGGGGTTATACACTTTGTGCCTAAGCCGTTACGCTGTAACAACTGCTTAAAATATGGCCACACAAATTGTAACAAAGAGGAGCATGAACGAGAAAACTGAATCCTATACCTTGTTGGAACAACTGTGTGGAATTATCCTACAGTTTTCCCGAAATTGTCCAATATGGAAGATCAAAAAAAGAGATTTAACTAAACGATCCGTACCAAATATCGGAAAGACCCACCTTCTGGGAAGTCCATTCGTAAGTGATATGCACAGTTCAGAGATTCAGGCTGCACCTGTAAATGCATACAGTTGCAAACGGGCTTGAGCCGGAAGCAACTGCTACTATTTTCAGGCAAAACGGATGTCTCATTCACATGGTCCCTTGTCAGACAGGCTTAACTAGTAGTCAAACACAAACCGGTCCGATCAGTTGTGGAATTCGATAAGTCAGTCAGACTGAAAATGACTGAGCTGGATTTCAGACGATGATGACAACACGTTTGAGACTAATCTGGCTAGTCTGAAGTGTAATTACCGCACACGCGTTCACAACTCTAGATAGTAATCAAAAACGTCATGGCTGCGAGGGATAAAGAGACGAAATTTCCCCCCACTTCTATTAATTCTTTCACTTGTAATCGATGACGATGATATCTTAACAATATATTAAAATTTCTTCATGCACCAGAAGCTTGAATTCGTATATGAAACCGAAAAGTTGCATCGTGGGCACCGCCACTTTACTCACTAGCATAAAACAAACTGAGCGCCTGAGCTGAGAGCTACTCAGATCTAGGAATTACCGAACACGACTGTGCCCTCAGGTGGACTAAGAATGACGTCACTTCTGTCTTACGAGAACTTGCAGCTCAGACAAACTTAGCCAACCGATTTACCGAATTTGCCTACTATGTCTACTCGCGGCTGTGCGCAGCGACCCGTATTCGCGGGAAAGGAGTTCCTGGTGGTTGCGAGAAGGCTACCACCCCCTCGTATCCCTAAAACCAGTGTGTAGCGAGGGGGCTGAAGATTTTTATGCTATCTTATGGAAAAAAATAACAATGTTTCTGATGAGGGAAGAAATTTAAAAGAATGATGAAAAGAGAAGACTAGATTTATCATGGTGGAAATGGCGGATGGAACTGTTTATTGTTGTTGAGGAATAAAAAAAAATACGTAATGGATATAAAATAAATGCGACGGGTGTCAAATGGCAATCTTTTGGTTGAAGTATTCACTTCCAAACAAGCTCAACTTATGTTGGCTATGAAAAGAATGGGAAAATTTCCGGTGCACAATTTCGCTCATAAAGCCCTAAATTTTAAACAATGGTAAAGAGCTGGTCTTGGATTAGCAAAATGGTAGCGTTTTCATTGACAAGCCTACGCGTTTCGAAATACACTTCGTCTTCAGGCCAGGGAACGAATACAATCAAGCAGGCCCCTACCGGTGAATATATGGCTTTTGTCCACCAATCAGGAGACTACAAAGGTAACAGATCAAGGGATAACAACACAGGCTCTTTTGTAAGGAGAACAGCCTCTTACAAGGGGACATTACGACCTCGGAATTTTAGTTTAATACGAGACTTCGTGTAGCTATAGTGTACCTTTAGGATGTTAAAATACTTAAATATTAAGGCGCACTATTCAGCCAATTTCGAAAAAAGACGATTTAAAGTTTCGAGCACCATACTTAGGGGAAAGTTTTCCTCCTTGATTGTAAGTGATCCGATAGCTCAGACGGTCAAAGTGTGAGATGGCGGGTTCGAATTTCAGTTGAAACAATTGTTTTTGTTCTTTTTTACCCAAATATTTATTTAATACATTTACAAATTTATTTGTGACAACCAAGTTTTTCACAAAATTTTCCTTTTCTCAAAATTATTATGCTTAGTTACAAGTGTCTACGGAGTAATATAAGTAACACAAGTATGTTCAGCAAAATAGCCTATTATGTATAGAAAGGATAAAAAATTCATTTCATGCAAATAGCAATATAACACAGAAGTAATAATGTTAATCAGTTAAATGAAAATGATATACATGAACCAGAATGATAATTGTCATAGAAGCATGGAAAACAAAAGATATCACGACAATTCGCACAACAAATAAATGAGGACTTTTTACGAGAACAAGGGGTTTTAAGAAAATCCATTGAAAAGCACACCTCGTTTACATTCACAAAGATTTCCCTTTCGAACCCGCCACCTCGAAAAATAAAATAAAATAGTTATTGCTTTTTAAATGTTGATTCTATACAAAATATTTTGCAGAAAATACTTTATTACTCCGTAGACACTTGTAACAATAAAAATAAGTAGAATAATTTTGAGAAAAGGAAAATTTTGTGAAAAAGTTGGTTGTCACAAATAAATTTGTAAATATAATATATTGAATAATTATTTGGGTAAAAAAAAATTGTTACAACTGGAATTCGAATTCGCCACCTCCCACTTTGACTTGTGAGTAGCAACCACGCTGCCGTCTGATCTATCGGATCACTTACAATCAAGGAGGAAAACTTTCCCTTATGTACGGTGCTCGAAACTTTAAACCGTCTTTTTTCAAAATTGGCTGAATAGTGCGCCTTAATATTTATGTATATTAACAACCTAAAAGTACACTACAACTACACGAAGTCTTGTATTAAACTAAAATTCCGAGGTCGTAATGCCCCCTTCTTAGATAAGGAGAATCATTAAGGGTAATTATACGTATAATTACATTTGCTAGGGTTGGCCAAAGTCCATTGAGGTATGCTGTCTTTTATTTGGCTGGTTGACGATCTTGTTCACGACATAGAGAATGGTTTTTTTTTTCGAAATTGGTTTGATTATTCAATATCTTATTACCGTCCGTTTTGAGATGCTTCCTGATTTCCAAGGCTTCGAAAGTGAGGATTTTTCTGTGGTCCTCTAAATTTAAGCACGGTCATAATTTACTTGAACGTCCTCTTCGTGAAACCGATGTAGAAACTTCCGCATGTGGAACACGTGAGTTTGTATACTCCACAAGGCGTGTATTTTTCACCCGGGTCGGTCTGTCTTCTTGGGTTCAGTGTGTATCTACACTTGTTCATGGTCCTAGAGGCTACCTTAACACCTCTGTCTCAAAAGATGTTTGATATCCTGGACATTTCAGGGCCAGTATACGTGAAAGCAGCAAATTTTTAGTTGCTGTTAGGCTCGGGTTGGGTATTGGATTTGCGTTTCGTCTTGTTGAATATTGAGCGGATGATGGAGTCCGGGAAAGATTTCTTCCTGGCTACATCGTACGTGAGAAGGATTTCGTCTTTCCTATCTTTTTGAGTAGCTGGGTATGATAACGCTCTGCTAAAATAATATTTTATGGCTGCCGATTTGTATTGCGGTGGGTGGTTTGAATCAAAACTGATGATGTTGCTAGTAGTGGTGGGTTTTCGATAGATCCTGAACCCCAATTTCCTTTTTACTTCATTTTTATGGATTGAGATGTCCAGGAAGTTTATCCTGCTGTTCTTTTCTTCCTTCATCGTACACGAAATGCTGGGGTGGAATGCGTTAAAAACATCGAATATGTGGTCCACACTAACCTTGCTTTGATCGAGTATTATGATCGATCAACGTAACGTGAATAAAATACCACGGTCTTTGACATCAGTAAGGGCGTAACGTATTTCTCCTCCAATGATGGTAAGAATGCTTCTGATATGGTTGCACTAATGGAGTAAAAGTCGTTCTTAAACATAAAGTAGTTCTGATTGTAGATGGTTCTAAGTGAGTTCACAACATCGGTGCGGATGTCCTCATCAGCATTGTTTTCAACAAGTCGTCTCTCTATTATATCAATCGTCTCCCTGAACGGAATGTTTGTGTAGAAGTTCACCATGTCCATTGAAATAAGCTTCATGCAATCGTCCAATTTGGTTTCCTTCAAGTTTTACACTATTTTTAACCATATATATGTTGTTATTGGGGTACAGTTCGTTTATGGTTTCGAACACTTTCTTCGCTAAGTGGTAGAATGTGATGAAGTGCACTTAACTACCGGACGTATTGGGCAGTTAGGTTTATGTACCTTGATGAGAGCACGTATGCGGGGTGGAAACTGTTTGCTGCCGGTTAGCCTATTGCCATGAATTTTGAATAGGTTAGAACAAAAGGGTTTAGTAACTGACCTTATGCTCTTATGGAAGCCCTGAGTCGGATCCTTAAGTCTGACAAAGCCATTGTTGTCGATAAAGTCCTGGGTCTTCTGCTGATATTCTGTGACATAAATAACGACCCCTTTATCCGCACCCATGACTAAGGCCTCATTATCTGACAACTTCTTCCTGATGGTGGTGGCTGTTTTGTATTAATCTTGTGGTTTTAAATTCTTGGTCTCGTTATAGATTTTCTCCATTTCGTGGGCTGCTATTATCCGTGCATTGGGTCGTTCTTCCGTCTACAACCTCTATGGCAAGGTGTACGTATCATTTCCGTTGAGGGGTTTTCA
Source organism: Rhysida immarginata (assembly GCA_023313115.1). Lineage (NCBI taxonomy): Eukaryota > Metazoa > Arthropoda > Chilopoda > Scolopendromorpha > Scolopendridae > Rhysida > Rhysida immarginata. Next base: position 123,915 of record JAHWFO010053791.1, read on the forward strand.
TAGATTATGCTTAAGTCCTTTCTCCAAGAGAACTGTTTCATTATCAGTGAACTCAATAGAAGTTAGAGTCATGACACTATGGTGGAAAGTGAATTTATTAACCTCCGTTGGGCGGTTATTTGGTGTTGACAGTCGTTAAATTTTCTTCATCATGGTTTCATTATTTTTGCTAATCCAGGACCAGTTCTTTACCGCTGTTCACTTACAGCAAAATAAACCAAGACGCAACTACTTGACCTAGATTTTAGTAGAGGTATTTTTTATCTCCAGAGACCTGAAGGAGTTGATTGACAAAAAACTCTTGCAGGAATTGAAAGACCAAGGTGTTCGAGACATTAAGCGTAGGGTAGTGTGGGGCAAGCATGCGTGTCTAAGTTTTTAATTTTCTAAAAAATTGTAGTAGATGTATCAACAAAAAAATTCCGGTGCTTATAGATAAACTCTTTAGCATTGTCTGTAGAATAAACCAGCTCGTTATGATGATTAGAAAGTAAAAAAAAAATCCTACTCACTAGGTGGGTGCAAATAATACACTTACCCCACTAGATGGGACAAGTGTACTTTCTTCATGAGGCAAGTGTACCTGTAATAAACGTTGCATATATCTGGGTTTCAAATAAAATTTATGAACAATTAAATTCAAAAACTTTATTTTTGACACGTTTGGAAAGTATAGCTTCTTCGTTCTGGATGTGCACACATCCAATCGTGGCATGCTTTGCTATAATACGTTTTTAACGGGCCATAAACACCAACATCGAGTGGCTGCAGCTTATGACTGCAGTGAGGTGGTAGGGACAGCAGCACAATCCCATTGTCTATGCAAAAGCTACCTGAATGGAATGAGATGTACCATGATTGTCTAAAATCAACACAATAGCATCTTCCGCGGTTGGTTTCGAACACTTGGCGTAAAACTTCAGCCATTCAAGAAACAAATCAGCATTTATCCATCCAGAATCGCTCACCAATCCCAAAGTGCCTGACGGTGCACCTGTCAGCAAGGCCGGATTCATTCTTTTGCGAGGAAAAATCATTGCGGGTGGGATAAACACTCCAGCTGCATTTGCACAACACAACCGTGATTGGTATTCCCCTTTCACTGCTAGTGATTTGGGAGACCTGCTTCTGCCCCCTAGGTGCAAGAACTATTGGAAGTTTAGTTTCCTTTTCTTGAGAGGGTAAGCATACGCGCGTAAATTTACTCCGACCGAAAGCAAGCACATTGTCAACCGCGATACTTGCCCCCCTCCGCCATTTTCAACAAGTTATGGCCACGTTGTCTCGAGCGTTACAAACGTTAGCTTTACAGCCTATGAATCTCGGTTAAATGAAGACAAAAAACAGGCAATTTACATTGGGGACTTGATAGCGAACTATGTGAAATACACATCGTGTTATACAGGGTGATTTACATCGAATGTAAAATATTTAAAGGGGGTATTATACAGGTTAAGATAAACACAAAACGTCCTATGAACATGGGTCCGAATTTGAACGATAACTGAGATATGAACAGAAATAAAAATGCAAACACCAAGTTCAACAAGTTAAAAACTCAGGTTCTGTAAAGCCTAGATTAAAGAAATTTGGAGGAATAACAGGGTACATAAGACTGTTTATACCGTTAAAATTTGATTGAATTCCAACGAGAAGTTTCCGAGTTACACAGTCAAAATTGTAACAAGTGCTAGTTAGTACTCACAAGTGAGCACGTTATGATGTTGAAAGAGTAACTCGGAAACTACTTGTTAGAATTAGATCAAATTTTAACGGTATACACAGTCTTATGTACCCTGTTATATCTCCAAATTTCATTAATCTAGGCCTTACGGAACCTGAGTTATTAACTTGTTGAACTTGGTGTTTGCATTTTTATTTCTGTTCATATCTCAGTTATCGTTCATATTTGAACCCATGTTCATAGGACGTTTTGTGTTTATCTTAACCTCTATAATACCCCCTTTAAGTATTTTACATTCGATGTAAATCACTTTGTATATGCGAAATATTTTAAGAAAATCGAGCAACTTTTACTTACCGAAATGGCGGTGATCCTTTTGCGCGAAGGAGAAGGAAACGATGTCACATCTGCTCCCTAAGAGTGCATCTACAAAATACGTCACAGCAATTTTGGATCCCTCAAACAGGAATACTTGAAAACGTAAAAAACACACTTGCCTTACGCGTACAGCTGCCCCACACTCCCCTATGCAATCGAGCGATAATGGGGAGCACCCTATTCCTTTTTGGTTATATTTGAGGGCAGTAGCCTTCCTGATTCGGCTATACAAAATTTTTTGCCGCGTCGCAGCGATTTGGCCTCTTATGACAAAGAGAAGGACACTTGCGAAGGTATACAATGGCGAAGCAATTGTAAGGGAGACCATATTCTCATTTCTATTGATTAACAGATTTTTACTGCAAAGTAATTCCAAGCAACTGAAGTGAAAAAATTATACTTACTACGAGGCGAAAAGATTGGTCCACTACCGTGGTAAAGAAGAGCATACAAGTGAGATCTGTAACCACCATGACGATCACTATTCCGTTGGAAAAAATTGTGGACGATCAGACAACGCAAAGCCTTAAAGATACAAAAATGGGTCCGATCAAAACAGGAAAACGCGCGACCTTTCAAAAGAATGTGCGAATAGGCCTGAATGTTCCATGAGGACAAGGCACCATCCATCGCGCCAACTTTATTAGGGATGGGTTTGATGAGCATTCTAAACAATTCCAACGAATGAATTGGCCACTTAGATCGCCAGACATGAATCCTATTGAGCATATTTGGGATATTATCGAACGATCCACTCATGCACAAGAGCCTGCACCTGGAACACTCACGCAATTATGAGCGGCCATCGAGACTGCGTGGCTGAACATCTCTTCAGAGTCCATGCCACCTCGAGCTGCTGCACCTCGCCGAGCCAAAGGATGTTCTACCGATATTGAATAGGTATGCCATGACTTTTAGCACTTCAGTGTAAATTTATCATCCGCCGTGCTGGATGTCGATATCTCGGAAAACGAGATCGCCAAGATATACAAAAACCAGCTATAGTTTTTACTGAATTTTTAATGAATAATTTTTAGATTGTATATACATTGCCGGCAAAAAATGCAACACATAGGAGTGTGTCAATTTTATGAAACTGCACAAGATTAAAGTGTGGGAGCATACAACAGGTGATTTAAATTTCAGCACGATAAGTGAGCCGGAGCCTGGTACATGGTGTCTCGATTATCCCAAGAGAGCATTTTAATATTCGTATACCCTACACGAGCTTGAATGCAGGCTAGTACGATTCACTGCATTCATAGGTTCGTACAGACGCTAGATATCGTCCTGGGATACATTGTTCCAAGTGTGCAGAATCTTTTGACGCAATTGTGCAAGTGTTACCGCTTGTGTGCTGCAAGCATGGCTTTACGTCCCATCATGTTTCAAACAAGCTCGATTGGCGCCAAGTTTGGGAGATCGTGCTGGCCAGGGAAGTCGAGCCACATTTTAGAGAGCTTGTAAGGTAGCACGAGCAGTGTGTGGACGTGCATTATCCTGGTGGAACAGCACATTACACTCCTGTTTGTAAGAAAGGCAGGAGAACGGGTTTAATAATCTCCTGGACGTAACTTGCGCTTCTTAAAGTTCTATTCACAAACACGAAGGATGAATGCGAGTTGTACTGATGGCACCCCGCATTATTATGCCAGATGTTGGACCTGTATGTGGTAGACGAATGCACTGTGGAAGATATCACTCTCCTGGTCTTCATCGCACGCGTTGACATCCATCGTTGGTGTGCAAGCAAAATCTGCTCTATTACAGCACCCCTGCAACCGTACAGAACGGCCTTCTTGCAGAAGTGGTATTCTGACTAGAGGGGCACTGATTTCTTTTCTACTGCAAGTAAACTATTACAAATGGTCCGTGTTGATGCTGTGCAGGTGTTCAGTGAGTCTTTTACAGTCCAACGGTCTTGGCGTGGATCAGTAATGCGTGGGTGTCCGGAACCAGATCTAGTCTGTGAGTACCTTCTGTAGACCACCGCTGCCAACATCGAGCCACCACAGAAACATTACGTTCAAAGTGGCCCGCGATTTGCCGATAAGACTATCTAACCTCTCTAAGACCCACAATCCGACCTGTGTTAAACTCCCTCAGTTGCTGCACAGGAATACGGCTGCGTGTGCGAGGCACAGCTGGTGTTGAGACAACTCTAGCCTGTTACAAAATGGATGCCAGATTGATGATTTTATGTAAATTCTTCCACAAAGATCCTGTGCACATGTCGCGTTAAAATGTACATCATATGTTATGGCCACCCACTCTCACGGCCAAAATATCGAACGAGTTACGTTAAATCAAATTCTTTGGTCGTGACGTCATCACTTCTCATCAAGAGGTCTCGGAGTTTCAGAACGAGGGAGAAGGTATTAAGCAATGAAGGTCAAAGTACCTGCGGAGTTCGAATTCCGGCCAGCCGGCAATGCGACAGATCGAGTAGAAAAAAGTGGCTTGCTCGTAGAGAGAAGAGAGGCGTTGAACAGGACTTGATTATGGAGTGCCTTCAAATGCTGTAATATTTAAGTTTAAACAGTAATGGTGGTGTGGCTTCATGCATTTCGACTGGTTTCAAGAAAAGTGATATTTAGAACTTTTCGCCGGAAATTAGGCATGCGACCATTCCACGATGATTTACGTTATGCGGAGGTCAGCTTGGTTTCCTCGTACATTTTGCTGTGGCGACGACGAATATAAGTGTACAGCAGTATCTAAAGGAGGACTCCGCATCTTATTACAGTAAGCATTTATTTGGCATTTTCCTTTGGGATTAAGTGTGTATTTCCAAACGGACGTTGGAAATGTAGCGTCCCGCCACCCCCACAATAGTTGATTGTTTTACCCTTGCGTTCCGCGATGAGTGTCGGGGTGATGGAAGCTAGGGTTCGGGAACGAAATAAAATGAAAAGTCAGACTGAAATTGCGGTATTTGATTCAATGACGTTTACTTCATTCATGTTAAAGAACATTTAATGACTTATTCAAATATACCATTTACTAAATTCTCTATATGCTAGCTTAATTCGGGGCCCCAACTATAATCTTATAATTCCTCAACATAATGTAATGCAACCTTCTACACAATTACTGCACACAATTACTGGCACTCCTGGCCGTGATATACGATTAACCTTGCAGGTCGGAAATTACAACTATCAAACATGAGAGTATTAACGTATCGGCTCCGCTGGGGTGACAGCTATGAGCACTTACGCACTCCCGAATCAAATACTCCAATACAGTCACGCTCATAAGCGCACGGCGCCTCCTTTCATTGACGTGAAGGGGGGAGGTGCTGGAACCCCTCTTGGGCAGTACAGTGCTCCCTGTCACGCCAGCCACTGGCGAGCCCGAGTTCTGGTCGTGAGCGTAGGCGTATTTAATTCGCCTATATTCATACGCTAACCAGATGACACCGCGACACGATCCTCATTGTAGGAAAATCCTTCTTAATCGCTGCATGGTTATGACTCTCACGGCAGGGTGCTGTACTAGACTAAAACTCTTAACTAGAACAGTAATCATATTTAACAGTAATAAAGCCTCTTTTTGAAACGTAAAATAGTTTATTGCGAGCGGCGCTAACGTTCATCGCGTAGGAACAAAGCTGTAAAACGGTTTATCTTCGTTAATGCCAAAGGCGGGAGGACGAATGGCACTACTGGGCTCCGCGAGAAGTTTATAGTTCGAAGTTCTGTTTACCGCCTGAGAAATATAATAAAGTGTCACTCACCAATTGTTTGCTATTTTTCAAGTTACCGTCACTGTATCAGCATTCAGCTTTGCATTCCATGCCCAGGTTTCCACGTCCAATCATAACCGCATCGTCCATGGCTGACGGCTCTCTTACGGCTCCGAGGACTTCGCATCGACCATCATCCAAAATTGTAGACAGATTCAATCATATACGTGTACCAGCTATGTTGACGATTCACGGGCGCTCGTCATAGAACCAGTTAACAGTTAATAAAAACATCATTAATAAAATGACTTATAGACTTATTTTACAAGGCCTCATTTCGAATGCGAGGCATCAAAACAACTCAACGAGACAGGTACGTCCGTACCACTCAAGATTTTTTTTAATAAAAAAAACCCGAATATTTTTAAACAAACATACACAAAAGTCACGCATCCTAATTTCCACGAAAGCGACCGCAACAATCCTCTGCTGGAGGCTGAGAAATCTTCTGAGAAAAACTCGTAACAATTGCCTCCCCAACAGAGGATTAGCTATGATCGCTCACACAATAACTACCATTCACTTTTTAACAATGACACAAAAACGCAACGCACTTGTATTCTTTGTAACGAAAACACTCTACAATAAACAATATTCACTTATTACAACGAACAATAAAACCACATAATTCACTAACCAACGAACACTAAATTACACTAGCTCACCCACCCCCCCTCCTATTCTCCCGTCGGACATACGTGACTAACCTTTAACTGGGACATCACATACGCCCGACGTAAGGCCTCAAATATATTCTGTCCAGCATATGTTCGAAAACATACCAAAAAGTAAATAAAAACTCGATAAAACATTGTTAAAACTATTAACCAGACCTGTAATCATAATTACCTATTATCAAACAAACAGAACGCAAATTTCGTACCCCTTTCATCCCGCACCAGACTCAATTGACTTATAACCGCATCCACTCATATACTCTTAACTCCACTCGAGACCTTAACACTAACATCACGCTCACTGCAACCACGTATGTCCTATATAGTCAAACAAAACAACCAAACACGTTACATCAAACTAGCGCACATTTAACATAAGCATCTTACACTACCCACAACCATCCTCAGCTACTCTTCCCATACTAATTATTAGTCCTATGAACTTAAACGCAACTCAAACGCACACCCTCATAGCAGCAACCTCCCATTCAAAATTACAATACCTTAGAACAATTTTCTTCACCCAGGACCCTGACTTGCGTGATGAATCCAACAACCATAACCCTCAACACAGCTAACACGGCCACGCACGAATCACTAACAATCCCTAGTTCATCCAAAACTTCTTACACAACTCTATTATGCATCGCTGCAACAATTCCAGTTTTACAAAATTCAAATTCTTAAGTCTGTCTCAAATTAGTGCCTAAAATCTAACATCAAGTTTCTTAATACTAATTTCTTTATCCAAAAGTCTATTTTTCGATTTCTTATTCCCAATTTTCATTGTTCCTGATTTCAGTATATACTCAAACTACTACACGTATTCAGTAACCAAACTTATCAGTTAATCTCACTTTTACGCCCCCACATACAATCTTCCCCTTAACAACCACCCATTACTAACCGGACATCACTCCGCAAACCAACGCGCCATTCCACCTAACCGTAGGCGAGCACCCGGGCTAGAGCGCCTGCCGCCGCCCATTCGCGCGGCTGAAAACCCGTCCCGCATGCTTCCAACACTTCACGCATCCCTACCCGAGTCTTGGGCTTCCTTTTCTCATTATTGTGCTGATTCGCTATTTCCTTTTCTTTCTCTTTCACTTTCGCCCGATGTCTTTCGCCGCCACGAGCTTTCCTTTTCTTCTCCAAAGCACATTCACCCACCACCTTCTGTTGCACTACGCCATTTACGCATCCTGCATGCTCTGCACTCTCTTTTTCCTTTATCACATTATTCGGAGCAGTCTCTGACTCCATCCCTTCCAGTGCCAACACAGTACAATCCGTCCTAGATTGATCATCATCCCACTCTTCAGTGCAGAGCGTTCCCCCCCCCCTATCGTCGATCTACCAAAACGCTCGTTATCATGCTTGCTTCCTTTGCCCTGCACTGAGTCGGAATGATGCTCTTCAAGCGTTAACGGCGAGTGAGTAGTTTCATTAATAAGACAATCCTCCTTGTCATCACCATTTCTTCCTACATCCAGGGTTAAGTCCTCCCAAGAATTCACAACTGGTTGGCCAAAGGTTTCTTCTGTGCTCAAACCCGTGGGACGTGATAGCCTCCTGAGGAACCAGCAATGTTGGCGGCACCTGACCCCATGTGCTTACCCCCTTGGATTCCGTATTTATCCCCTCTTCATAATGCATACCTGTTTCCTCGGGACCCATATAGACGGAAACCGCCTCACGGATGCCCCCATCAAGTGAGCCTGCTGGTTTGTGTCCAGCGCGGCTTCTGCATTAGGATATACCGCCTCCATTACTCCCGGGCATCCTGTTGTGCAACCTTTCGTATGCCTTGCCCCTAGGTATGAAAACGGAGTATGCACAACATCATGAACCTTCTGATGCGTACCTTCCGGCGTCATGCAAGACTGGACAATCTTCCAGCCCTCACTCGCTAGGTTGGACATACTATGGACCCATCTCTGACCTATGGGTTGGTCACAACCAATACTCTCCGCTCGTGCCCCCTCCTACGATTGTAATTCCAAGTTCGCCAGGGTCTCCGAACATGTTCAGCCCGTACCCACTTAGTATCGCCAAACCTAAAGCCCTTTAACTTCACCCATCCCGTCTCCTCGGACGATAGCACCCTAAACGGCCCCTTCCACCTCATGTTGTTGACTCCTCTACCAAGTACCCGAAGCATGACCCATTCGGGGTTGGACGTCATAGATTCTTCCATGTCCGTCTTCCTCACGACTGGAATATTAGACAGGTTATCTACCCCGACCCCACTCACGTTCACCTCTCGTGCATGATTCCCCATCGAGAGCAATCTGGTCACTAACTCTGTCAACTTTTCAATTAGTGCCTCCATGCGGACAAAGCGCTCCACGCACCCTTCGTGAACCATCATGTCTTCCCCTTGTACTTCCATCTTTCAAAAAAAAAAAAAATCCAATTTAACTACTAACTTAACAGATACCCACACATCCGCTCGTTAAACCCTCTGCCATAACACACGTAATCAACAACACACTATATTGGGCCATACATCACATAACATCTTAACATAACTAGAAAAGAAAAATATCAAAATTACCTCAAAATATCGAATTTTCAGGCTGACCTCCATAATCCAGAAAATCCGGATTTTTGGTCCCTGTTCGGGCGCCAGTGTAGCGTCCCGCCACCTCCACAATAGTTGATTGTTTTACCCTTGCGTTCCGCGATGAGTGTCGGGGTGATGGAAGCTAGGGTTCGGGAACGAAATAAAATGAAAAGTCAGACTGAAATTGCGGTATTTGATTCAATGACGTTTACTTTATTCATGTTAAAGAACATTTAATGACTTATTCAAATATACCATTTACTAAATTCTCTATATGCTAGCTTAATTCGGGGTCCCAACTATAATCTTATAATTCCTGAACATAATGTAATGTAACCTTCTACACCCTGAGCAGTATTTCTGCACACAATTACTGGCACTCCTTGCCGTGATATACGATCAACCTTGCAGGTCGGAAATTACAACTATCAAACATGAGAGTATTAACGTATCGGCTCCGCCGGGGCGACAGCTATGAGCACTTACGCACTCCCGAATCAAATACTCCAATACAGTCACGCTCATAAGCGCACGGCGCCTCCTTTCATTGACGTGAAGGGGGGAGGTGCTGGAACCCCTCTTGGGCAGTACCTCAATACAATGCTCCCTGTCACGCCATCCACTGGCGAGCCCGAGTTCTGGTCGTGAGCGGAGGCGTATTTAATTCGCCTGTATACATACGCTAACCAGATGACTCCGCGACACGTTCCTCATTATAGGAAAATCCTTCTTAATCGCTGCATGGTTATGACGCTCACGGCAGGGTGCTTAACTAGACTAAAACTCTTAACTAAAACAGTAATCATACTTAACAGTTAAAAAGCCTCTTCTTGAAACGTAAAATAGTTCATTGGGAGCGGCGCTAACGTTCATCGCGTAGGAACAAAGCTGTAAAACAGTTTATCTTCGTTAATGCCAAGGGCGGGAGGACGAATGTCACTACTGGGCTCCGCGAGGAGTTTATAGTTCGAAGTTCTGTTCACCGCGCTGAGAAATATAATAAAGTGTCAGTCACCAATTGTTCGCTATTTTTCAAGTTACCGTCACTGTATCAGCATTCAGCCTTGCATTCCATGCCCAGGTTTCCACGTCCAATCATAACCGCATTGTCCATGGCTGACGGCTCTCTTACGGCTCCGAGGACTTCGCATCGACCATCATCCAAAATTGTAGACCGATTCAATCATATACGTGCACCAGCTATGATGACGATCCACGGGCGCTCGTCATAGAACCAATTAAAGTTAATAAAAACAATATTAATAAGAAAATATAAAACAAACATTGACTTATTTTACAAGGCCTCATTTCGAATGCGAGGCATCAAAACAACTCAGCGAGACAGGTACGTCCGTACCACTCAAGATTTTTTTTAACAACAAAAACAAAAACCACGAATATTTTTAAACAAACATACACAAAAGTCACGCATCCTAATTTCCACGAAAGCGACCGCAACAATCCTCTGCTGGAGGCTGAGAAATCTTCTGAGGAAAACTCGTAACAATTGCCTCCCCAACAGAGGATTAGCTACGATCGCTCACACAATAACTACCATTCACTTTTTAACAATGACACAAAAACGCAACGCACTGGTATCCTTTGTAACGAAAACACTCTACAATAAACAATAATCACTTATTACAACGAACAATAAAACCACATAATTCACTAACCAACGAACACTAAATTACTCTAGCTCATCCCCCCCTCCTCCTATCCTCCCGTCGGACATACGTGACTAACCTTAACTGAGACGACACAGAATGATAGAGCGCAATTTGATTGCTTATTGAGTGCGCTGCATTTATCTCCCTCCATACAAATTATTATCGTTCTCGCTTGGATCCTCCCTTTATGAAAGGAACGAAGTGTCGAGTAAATCTACTTCTTCATAGGGAAGCAAGCTGCGTTCTTTAGCTATAAAAATGTTTCCTAAAGAACTAAGCAAGTGTGGCTTTATTATATGAGCTAATTGTTAGTGCTTGCATTTAGATCTTTCCTTCTCGAATTGAACGAAGTGTTAAGTGAACCGATTTCTTCAATAGGAAAGTAAACTGTGTTCTTCAAAAGTGAAATACTTTCTTAAAGTGCTCAGCAAATGCAACTGCATTAATTTTTAATATTATTCGCCCTGCGTTAACATCGATTTTTAATATGGCAAATGTCGACTTGATTTTACAAAAACTCTTTATCAAATAGTGGAAAATTTATTATTACAAATAGGATCGACAACCAAAAAGAGCTCTAATTGGTCTAAGAAGACGCCATGGTGGTCGAAAGATATTACTGATTTATGGACAGCTATAAGTCTTTATAGTAAGTCTTTATACCGTGTGTTTCAAAAGTTCCCGAACTGCCCCTTCTGTATGTAGGGAAAGCCTAACCTATGACAGCAGGAGTAATGCTTGGCCAACCAGTAAAATAAAACATGTGCTGAAATAAATTACATAAATTCAGTTTTACACAATGGCAAAGTTTCTCAAATGTGCTTATTTTATTTTTACATTCCCAAAGGAAACGGTACATGTAGGTTATGTAACGGCCGATTTGGCGTTACATGTCTGTTCTCCCCCCCCCCCCCCCCGCTTCGATTTTCTTAGTCACTCCTTTTGACTAGGTTTTCCAGCACCAGCGAGACGAATTCCCTATATACAACCTCTGACAGTAAAGTTCGGTGAATGACCTCATATTACGAGTGGATTGCTGGCTTACATGAAACAGCAATTACTATCCTTCAAAGCAATCCCCGTCAATGGTAATGCACTTATGGGAACGGGAGTACAATTCCTGGAAACTCCTGGCGTAGTCGGTTTTAGGGATAGCCTTCAGTTGGGTCGTAACATTAAGTTGGATGTCTGGCCACTTCAGGGGGCGTTTTCCACGGTGTTCCGGCCTTTTCGGAACCGTTTAAACCACTCATAAACACACTTAAAAGTGATACCACTTTCTTTGTAAACTGTTGTCAGCATTTCATGAGTCTCTTTCGTTCGCTGATACATTTTGGGTTTCGACCACGCGCATTACACCTTTACTCTTTAATGTCCTCTTTAAACACTATAAACACATTCGCAGCGCTGATTCTTTCAAATTTGTTTAAATATGTTTCGACATATCTGGGGCAGGATACGACGGTAGCGCACTCTTAAGACCGTCAGCAATATAGGTCATTCACCGAACTTAATTGTCAGAGGTTGTAAATTGATTTGTGACGTCCGTTGTAGATGTTCCACCGTAGTCAATGCGAGAAAACAATGATCAGAGCAACAATACAGAAAGCAAAGGAGAATTCTGTTGCATGAGCACCACGTCGTTAAAGAACAGGAAAAAAAAAGTTTTTTTTATAAAATAAGTAAACAGTAGATAGAACGACGGCAGCCATCAAAGACGACGGTGAAGATGGAGGTCGTCGCGGAGAAATCGTTTATTACCAAACAAATTAGTCCTTTCAAGCGATCCGTTTCCTTTCCGATGGCGATAAAGAAACGTTTCTGGATTGAAGACAACGATTAATGCAGTGACACAAATTCGACTTACTTACTAATGACGAATGCTAAAAGAAGATGTCATAAATAAGACGAACGATGGATCTATCTTTGGTTATACCAGAAAAGGACAAAAAACGAGAATCCTTCCGGTATTAGGCACAGTATGTGGGCCATACGTTCAAAAATTTACCTTTACCAATTATGTTTGCCTTTTCCCTATATTCAGAGGAAAATGCCTTTACCTATGGAGAAAACAGCTTTACTACGAGGTACTGCACAAATTTTCTTCGAGCCGAAGATTAACTTGTCACGCAGCAAAGCCGTGTGTGTTAAAGAAAACCGTGATACCGAACAAAGAAATTCCGTTGGTTTCGTAAGCGTTGATCTTAAGTTTAGAACAGTAAGAATCCCACTAACATGTTCAAATTCGTGTGCTTCTTTGCGATTTTGAGTCTTCCTATCCCTTTACCCAATTATTCTTAGTGTAGTAATTAGTTTTTCCGTTTCCTTTCTTACTGTTGTCTAAATCTTCCGTCTTGGGCTTCGGAAAGAGTATTCGAACGACTACGATTAATCGCTGTGGTTCCTTCATACTTGATTTCCTTGGGAATTCCAATCGCTAGTAAAACGAAAAGATAAGACGAAGCTAAAGAAAAGGAGAATATGTAAATGAACTAAATTAGAAGAACAATTTTTGAATTACTTAATTTAAATACTTACTTGGAAACTTGGAGTAATGTTCGCATCAGAACCTGGAATGAAAGAAAATAATTATGCCGTTCAGAAAAGTTTGTTAAAGGCGTATGAAAACTAGAAGGAAAAGTTCCCTCCTATTCCGTAAATACTTACCTGGATTAGTCTTGCAGAACATTTGAACTTATGAACTGTTGATAATTTAGCCAATTAATGTAAAATATTTGAGAGTAAATCTAAATAAATATTTTTTTTCTTTTTTTTCTGAACGCCCGGCGGCGATAGAATAGCGTTAATAATTTTTGTACAGTTCGATTGATGCATGCAGAAAGATTACGAAGTGCTTTTTGGCCAGATTCTGTATGACTCTCTCTTGCAACAATTTTTGCGGAAGATAAGAGAAGAAACCTGTTCGTAGTGGGACTGTCCGATACCCACGCACCTTAGATTAAAAAGACGAAAAGAAAAAGATTAAAAAGTGCACAACGAACTTTATGATGTCGAAAGCACGGGAAGATAACGTAGCGAGAATTCGGTCGTGAAACGACCACCTAAGAACTTCAGAATCCAGAGTGGAAGAGAATGTCCAGAATTGCACTAGCGTAATAGAATCTGTACTGCCTTCCGTTATGTTATTATCGAGTTTATTGTAAATCCCATGAGGAAATATTTTTGCAATAAAGCCCCGGTTATTTTTGTCAGACGCAAGTTGTACAGAGTATATTTAATTCTATCCAAACCCAACAGATGAAGAATCCTTTCTCCTTCACCTCCAGAAACGAAGATTGAAGAGAAGCCCCCACCGTTGCTTTTAAGCTTGGTTAAGATTGATATAAGTTCGACCTATAGACCTTACCTCTAATGATTTTGTACTTTGTTTATCTCTCGTTTCAGGAAGATCTCTGTACGAGGGAGTGTCGCTAGAACCCGGTCATCCGACCTCTCGCATTTTTGCCCGTTACAGTTACACTATTTGTTCAAAGTGCTCACCGTTCACCTCTAGGCAAAACACTACTCGGTGCTCAAACGCACTGCAGGCATTGATTAGGATTGCCTGAGGAATATTTGCCATCACCTGCCTAATTCTTTCCTTCAGTTCCTTAATGCTTGCAGGGGGCGTGTCTCGAAGACCCTGTGCTTAACATAGCCCCATAAGAAAAAATCAAAGTCAAGCGGGGAGAGATCCGGGGATCGAGACGGCCACTCAATGCTCCCCCTTCTACCAATTCAGCAGTCAGAGAATACTTCATCCAGATACTGGCGGACAGACACGGCGTAATGGGGAAGAGCCCCATCCTATTGGAACCAGATGTTGTTTTTGCCTGCTGCTTCGGCAACAGCTGGACCAACCTCGTCTTCTAACAGTTTAACAGTTGAAGGTATTTGGGGCCATCCAGTGTTCCGTCAATGAAAAAGGGGCCTATGAGATTAGTGGCCATAAAGTCTGCCCAGACGTCTACTTTCTGAGGACGCTGGGTGTGGCCTTCACCCATCCAATATGGATTGCAGTCGGACCAGTAACGGAAGTTGTGGTGATTTACCTCCCCATGCAAAGTGAACGCGCATTCGTCGGTGAAGCAAATACGACGGGATAGCGCAGGATCTGCATGGCATCTGTTCATCATTATCTCGCAAATTTGCACTCGATGATCCTCGTCACCGTCGGTCATTTCTTGAACGGGTGGAACTTCAAACCATGCAAGATGCGCCACACAGACGAGTGGCTGATTCGATTGTACGCCACAAGTCCCAATTGTTGCTATAACGGCCGCCGTTTGCTGCGGACCTGTCCCTGTACGTGGTCGACCTTGCCGTTGTCTGTCCGCAACACTTCCTATCTCTCGAAATCGTTTCTTCAGAGTCGAAACAGTACTTGTTGAAGGCTTCGGGCGGTCAGGATGTCGGGCATGGAATTCGTCGGCGGCATTGTGCAACGTCAGATCCCCTTTCGCGCAAAAGAGAACCATCTCTGCTCGTTCTTGTATTTCATTTGTTTGTTCTCACGCAATAAACGCTTTTTAAACTGTTACTCTACTGGTAAAAGTTTAATACCGTTTTATAAATAAAACTCTAATATTTTTTACTTTAACCTTTTATTAGGGGCTTTAGCATAAAAGTTACTTATAAGAATGCGCCCTTGGTCTGTACGTTTATCCGGCCGGCCGGCCGTCCGTCCGCCGTTTGCACGATAACTTGAAAACGGATTAAATATTTTCAGAAATATATATTAATTTTTTTTCAGAAATATGACCATCTAAGTCTTAGCTCGGCTTTATCAACTTTTCAGAATTTTTCGTGGACCCCTTCAAATCGAATTCATGTGCTAAAACAGTGAGTGTAAAAAATACCAAGATAACAATCGATTTGTCAGGAAGGAATACATTGTTACTTTCTGTTCTTCTTTTAAGCATTACTGACATCGGCGCGCGCACGTGAAATCGCTTTGTCGACGCACGATTGCTCAAGTGCTCATAATCTATATTATTAACTAGCTGAAATACCCGGCTTCGCCCGTGTGGTCTGATCAAAGAACGTATAAGGATAAGAAGGAAAGGCTCGCGTAGACGTAAGTGGCGCCGCCCAAGTCTGGCGGGAAATGTGTGTTGCAGAGAAGCCCCCGTTTGATGATCGGGCAGCTTTTATCACGTGATATAAACACAGCCTTCACTTCTTATCCTTATACGTTTTTTGATTGTTTGTGCTGCTATAACAATGCATTTCAGCGCGGCCTCAGCTTATCACATATCTTGCGCGTGTGTTGCTAAGGGTAAAACAATTGCCAAGCAAATTAACTTATGGCCACAAATGTTATTTTTCCTGGTCAGTAGGAAACTGTGAAAAGGATAATGAACTTTTATCGCCAACTTGAATTCGAGGCAGTTGCAAAGTCTTCTTTTGACTCAGATCCAATAACTCTAGACACTGAAAATCCAAATTTATTTGAAACAAATTCGGATGCATACGTTGCAGGTTTTTCAGCCAAAAAAAATTCTTGAAAAAAATGAATGCATTGACTGCAATTGATTTTATTTTTTTTTTTTATAAAAAAAATTATGTTCAACATCTTTTCCACGGTCTAATCTTTTGTGGTGTCTGCTTTTAAATCACTTTTAAAAAAGTAAGTGAATAAAAGTCATGTTAAAATATTTGCTTTCTTTTTAAAATATATTAAAAATTATAGAATTTAAAAAAAATTACAAGATTTCATTATAAAATAATATTATGGAATAAAATAATTATACTTTCAATATAATAAACCGTGTCAGTAAATAAATGAGAAAATAAATGAACAATAATTTAATTTAGCATTTTAAAATTAAATAAAAAAACTTCAATGAATGCAGGCATAACAAAGCATTTGCTGCCCTCTTTGACATGAGCGAGAGCTTCTCTGCATACCACTTTCCCGCCAGGCTGTGGCGGCGCTAGGATCTACAAACTTACACTAAATCAAGTAAAGCTTTCATTCTTTTCCTTAACGTTCTTTGGTCTGATGCCGCGCTAGATTGAGGAGCATTTTATGAAACGGGGAATGTTGTCCAATTTAATTTGGAAGTCTCACACACACACACACACGCACGTACACTCACACACACACACACACACACACACACACACACACACACACAGATACACACATTAACTGCCTTTCTGATTTTTTTATTTCGTTTGCGTATGCCTACAGAGCAGAAAAATTGTATCCTCTTGAAAGAACTTGGGCAGAAATTTTTGTGGAATAGTAAGGGATAAACTCTGTCAAACATATTGAATGGTGTTAAGAGATATTAAAAAGGTGAATTTGACAAAATATTATTAAAAGTTCATATCAAAGAAATCTAGCTGTGTGTCACGGAAATCAAATTCCAGCTTGATTTCCGATGACACTGACATTCGCTTTCGCTCTCGGTTCTTCTACAACTCGAAGAGGAGGGTAGAGCAACGTCAGTCGTGTCATCAAACGCATCAACACGCCTCAGCCAATTGAAAAACAGATCGAAGACAACGGGCGAATTTTGAAATTTTCAAACGAGAGAGAAGAGACAGGACACGAGAGAGTAAAAGGAGGGAGCGTACAAGGAACCGGGCCAAGAACTATGTGCTATAACGAGCAATTGTGATAGCAGGATTGAGCACGGGGAATACGTGGAACCCCCGCCGGATTCAGCGACAGCGAAGACGGCCGTGCGCGAGCCATGCCGGCAAGGTTTTAAGGCGGCGTTTTCAGCGCAGCTACGCCGAGACAGTATCGACGTCAGCCGTGATTCGAACTGGAGTGCCCACGAGACGCCTGTATCCATGGGACGGACCTTTTCAGTGTACGCATCCAATCTAGTGAGTACCTTCTTTACTATTGACAATAACGGCCAGCTATTTCAAGCCTGCTTCGGAGAATTGTACCGGAGGGAACTTCGCTCTAATGAGGTTATTAGAGGGATATGGCCAGCAGGTTTAGCGGCTTACATGCAGCGAGCGCTGGGATTCACTTTAATCCAGCCCGCCGTGAAAAACAGTCTGAGAAGGTCGTAATCTTTCCCATCCTTTATTTAGTCTGCCCGCTAAGTTATCCAGTCCATTAGAAGTTAATCATAGTGTCTCGTTTAACATTATTTGCAGATAATGTGTGCAGGAAGTGCCTCCGATGTATATGTGATTATCATTAATTAATTTAACGATATGAACTGTGACATTAGTTTGCTTTATGTGCTACGTTGATTAAAAATAGTTGGAAGGACTATTCATTGTTAATGGACACTAAACTCCTGTAAACGCAATTTACCGCATTCTAAATTTTACGGAAGGACATTGAACTCAGTCTAGTGCTGTATTAGAAATTTGTCTTTGTCAAATTGTGTCATCGCTGTGTTGCGTTGTTACGCATATGTTCAAATTATTTATTCATGACAATAATAATAGCTCTCGCCTTAATCATGCGAGGATATATTATTTATTTGGAAATGATGTAACCAATTGTGATTTTCTGTTTGTATTGTAAGTACAATTATTAGATGCAGTCGACTTGTGATATCGCTTAGGCGAATAAGTTTATTTGATTATTTATTGATGACCTCTGTATATCATTCTGTGGTAATAGCCATTGGCTTCATTTTTCTTTATTGAATTGTTAACATGGAAGACCGTATGATTGTTTGTCATTATAACAATTGTTCATTTAGTGTTTTAGCCAAGTTGGTACTTATTTTTGTGAGCATTGTTAAGGTTTACCTACGCCTTTAATCCTTTACCATAGCATGTTGAGTACTTAAGTTTACATTAATTTAGAAAGCTAGATAGTATTTAGCTACACTAAGCCTTTACGCTTATTGATTTATTAAGCGTTATTTATCTTTTCTATTTAAACCTTATTTTATTTAATAAATGTCATTTACTTAATTACATCCGTTCACTGTCACGTGATCTTATCATTCCACTGCGTCACATTAAGAATTCTGCTTCTTTTGCACGTTACACTATGTAGTACTTTAGACTAAACAATATTCTTTGTCTTTCCTTGAGGGGCCAATACATATGAATTGGTTCTGGATCCAACGCGTGAGCAACCAACATACAATTTTCCATGAGTAAAGCAGGGGGTTTCTAGATCCAGGCCCAATATTTTTAATGATTGTCCTTGAGGCTTGTTAATAGACATGCCAAACGCCAGACGAATTGGAAACTGCGTTCTCTTAAAAGGAAATGCAATATTGTCACAGATGACAGGAATTCTTGGAAGAAGCACAGTCGTGTTCTTTGCACAGCCAGTAAGCGCAATCGCCTCTATCAAGTTTCGCTTTAACGCTGTGACGCAAAGTCTAGTGCCATTACAGAGCTTTGGAGCATCCAAATTTCGATGTAAAATGATAGGCGCCCCGACCTTGAGCTTGATCTTGTGTTGAGGAATACCAGGCAAATCCTGTGAGTTTAGAAACTCTACAGAAATATTTACTTCATCCCCTTCTTCGAGCACCTTGTTGTATTTAGTACAGCCAAGGTAACACAAAACTTATATATTTTAAGATTTTTTTATTTTTTAAAATACATAATATCAAATTTAAGAATGCCTGTTTAAAGTTATATATTAGTCGAATTTCCTGTGTCTTCCTGTGTGCTTTTTCAGTAAGTAGTATAATGAAATCAAGTCAATGGGTTCAAAAAGCACGGGGAAAAAAAAACAGGTAAATCCTGTGAGGAATTATAAATTGTTGGAGGTGATGACGTAGCCCTGTGACTCACACAAATGTAAGTTGAAGTAAATTTATCATCCAATCATGAAAGTCGTAGAGCCACACACAGAAAAGAAATACAGAAAAAAATCGACATGATTTAACTTTAAGTACTTTTTAATTAACACTCTCCTACTGATCGTGCTATCTCACGCGACCAGTAGTAAAACCACTGTTGCTACACGCAGAACAGAGTTAAAAAATATAACAGAGAAGTTCATTCCCTTTAATAAAAAATAAATTATTTGTTTATTTGAATTTACCCTTCATTAACTCGATAAGAAATTATTATTCCAGTAAGTCTATGTACAAATATTGAGAATGATAGAAAAGTTAATACTATAAATTCTGGGAAAAACTTAAATAAAAACTCTGTATAAATACAAAAGAAATATCATTTAAGCTTTATTCCCACTGGCAGAAAACAAGAGAGCAGAAACCAGGTCGTATTTTTTTCTGCCTTTTTAACTCAAAAGGATAAGATAGCAGAAGTTTTGCCCAACACAAATGCACTGCACTGAAGCCGTCGATCGATCTAAACGGTCTGCTTCGACTGCACAGTGTACGTACACAGTTCGTTCAATCCTCATCATCACATCAATCAATTTTTGCATTCAAATGTTGTTTATTCAATTTAATTTGATTGATTAATTAATAAATATATATTTCGCACCTCTTCTATTAGCGCTTCTACATCAATTTTCTTTCTCGGCCTCTTCACCTTTGTGAGCTGAGTGTCCGACATTTATTTTGTGGGAGAGAGAGAGGACGTCACTTTGAGGTCACTGCAGAGGTCGTTTTCTATTGGCTGAGCAATCATTTCTGCCCTGCTTGTACCACAAAAGTTGAACTCAACCCAACTCTAAAAAGCAAAAATTTTCAGTCGGGCAGAAGAGACGAAAACGGGAAGTGACATCATAAACTTTTTCTGCTTTGTGGTTTCTGCCGTTGTTTTTACGCATGTGGGAACCACGTTTTACTAGCTGATATACTCGGCGTTGTTCAGGCTCCTTTTTTGATGGAAGTTTGCAATATCTGAATGTGAATAAACAACGAAAATGAACACATGAAAAAAGGTAGAATTAATACCATAAAAATCATATTGAAAAACCGAAAAGAGTTCTTTTAAAATGCTACCAGTACATGCGCTCTCTAACTATGGCCTTCTAGCAGTTCTACCATAGATTAAAAAAAACATGTTTTCTCTATGTTTTCTTAAATCTGAGATTCTATCCGAATTCTACATATGTGTAGAATAATGCATGTGGTTTCGAATGAAAATAAACCAATACTTTGATCTGACGTTTCTTCAGCCCTTGCTGTGGCTGTAGTTCTCCTATTTCGCTCGCCACAAACTTGAGTTTGGAAGAGCTTGTGGCAACATGTAGGCTTTGTTTTACCACAGTTGGCCCATGGGAAGAAAAGATCGAATAATTTGAAATGTTTATGGTAAACGCCCTTATTTAAAAAAAAAGTATCGTTCATTACTGCAGATAGACTTATTCTAAAATTGCTAATATCCGAAATAGAAAAAGAAATCATAAAAATGGACTTTAAAAAATATCATTTGTTCATCTAAATATTCAATAATCTCAAAATTCCACGCGAATGATGTCCTTGGCCTAAATAATTTCTTGGCAACGTAATCATATTTTAGATGTGAACTCGCCGTAATATGGTGAACTTCGACGATACAATGGATACCTATATTCACCCGTTATAGTTTGCTCTACCAGGGTGCTAGAATATATTTTAGAGCAATGGCTATCTTGTATGCAAAGACAGTTTCGATTTAATGCATCTACTCCGATGCAACTACATAAGCCTGGTGGTTGGCCACTTGGTGAAAATTCGCATGATTTCGAAAACTGCGCTGAAGCGTGGCCAACTTCTATTCATCTGGTGCTCGATAGCCGGCTTAGTTCCTTCTATGGGGCTTAGTTTTTTTTTCTTCATGGATGTACATGATCGTTTGTTTCTAATAAATAATATTTGATTAATTTTCCATTTTCTGATAATATTATTTATTAGACTTATCTAATTCCATTTTTCCATCTTTTGTGTCTGTGTTCTCTGCAATTCCAACTATCTGAGCTGAGTTATTGACTAATTGATAATCTATTGTTGCATTCGCAATTTGCTCTCCATATCTTGAAGCCAAACTTGGGCATTCATTACTTGAAGCAAAACAGTGCGTGAGCGAAACCGATTCAGCGCCGAGCGAAGGGACTCTTTTCTCTGCCGCCTTTCCACTATTCCTCATTTACAATCACAAACAGACAATCGATGTTATAGATATAGACAGTGGCAAGTTTAACGGTAAGCGGACTAAGCGACTGCGTGGGGTCCCGGGATACCACAGGGCCCCGAATGTTATAAAAATAGACAAAATTATCGTTAAATGGGTAATTAATTAAGTAATTGGACATAAGTTAATTTATTTTATCAAAGGAAGCTTTAATTACTACAATCAAATAGCAGTAAATTTTGACTAGACTTCATATAATTTGACTAGACTTCTTAGATTACAAAAATGGTTCCACCGTACCCTCTTAAATGTCCACATACCTCATTCTGTTTCCCAATATTTTATTTTATTCCTTATTCCAACTATATACCAGATCTACTTTATTCAAGTTTGTTCCTTTGTATTTAATGTAATTAACCATCAATTGCTTTTAACTTTAGTAATCAACTCGACAAACATAGTTATTCAACACGTAATGCAGCTGATATATGTTTACCAATAGCTAACACTAATTATTTACGGCGATGTATATCTTTCATTGGCATTAAGTTTTGGGCTCAATTACCTTTGGAAATTCGCTCTCTATCTGCATATACTGGTTTTAAGAAAGCACTGAAAAGTTTTGCTTTTAGTCATATTAAACTATAACTATTTAGATTTAAACCCAGCATAATAGCTGGCTACTCTTATATATTCTATTCGTTGTCAATTTTTTTTATCACTGCTTAATATGTTGTGTTTATTTTATATTTTATAGTTTCTATTTCATTATTTTGGCCCCTCCGTGGGCACTACCTTGACGTGGTGGAGGGGCTTGAGTGCCTCAGTGATGCTAAGGGCTATGCTGGATCGGGTCACCCATGCCAGACAGGCCTTAGCAGAGAGGCCAGACTAAAAGTGTCCGGTCGGTTGTGGACCCTCCCAAAGGGACTGGTGCTCGCAAAAGAGGCATGTTTTTGATATGGCCTCCATTACGACCAGTACGTCCACCTGCGTGTTTGCCGTGCGCAGCGACCCTACTTCTGGGGAAAGGGGGATCCTGGTGGTTGAGGGAAGGCCTTCCGGAACAACACACCACTTTGGCCCCTGCTTCTTGGAAGGATGGGTGGTCTGGATGAGCCCGTCCAGATCAATCGGCTGGTCATTGCTCCTTAGAGCTTCGGCCATAGGGTTAGGCGCTGCCTATATCCCCTTCGTATCCCTGGTGCCAATGTGCATCCCCTTGTTGGGCTCGGTGGTGGGTGGGGAGCGAGGGAGATGAAAATTCATTTTACTTAATATGGGTAAAACAAATAAGCAAGTAGTTCAAAAACAAAATAACGAGCGTGAAGAGAGATCGAGCCGGAAAATACCAAAGAATCCGAAGTTTTTGGAAATGAAATTAGCAAATGGGGAGTCGTTTAGGACTATCTCCCCATTTCTAATTTCAAAAGAACTTAAACGCCTCGTTGGGGATATAAAACATGTGAAGAGACTTTTCAACGGCCATCTGCTCATTGAAGTTTTTAAGGATAAGCAAGCCTCCACCCTGCTATCCTTGAAAAAGTTTGCAGGGAAAGCCGTTTCGGTTTCTCCCCATGCAACATTAAATTTCAGAAAAGGGGTTTTCACGTGCCAGGACCTGGAAGGAATGGGGGACGAGGAAATCATTGCCGAATTGGATGATCAATCTGTAGTTGACATTCGCCGGATCGCTCCAAGGAGGAATGGTGTTCCTCATCCTACGCATTCCTTTATTGTTACCTTTGAGAGTACAGTTTTGCCAGATACCATTTACATCGGTTATATACACTGTCACGTGAGACCCTTTATTCCCAACCCGTTGCGATGCTTCCAATGTCAGAAGTACGGCCACACGAGAACAAACTGTCATTTTAATGCAGTCTTTTGTATGTGTGGCCTACCCGGACATGAGATGGAAGATTGTTCTAACGAGTTACGGTGTTGTAACTGCAAGGGAGCCCATTCTGCCCTTTCAAGAGACTGTCCTATTTGGCGGAAGGAAAAGAAGATCCAAGAGGTTCGTGTCCTTGGGAATCTGTCTTTTCCGGAAGCGCGTAGGCAGGTAGAACAAAATGAAGTCCGGAACTATGCAGCAGTGGTTAAGAGTCGTCCTTCTATTAAGTCTGTTGGAACAATGACTGATTTGAGTATCGCAGACTTTTCTTGTGGAACTTCCACCTCCACAGGACCATCTGCTAGCACTAGTCGTACTTCAAAATCAATTACAACACCTGGAACTCCTCCAAAAACTTCGGAAAGGGAAGATGGCAAGAAACGCTCGTCAGAGGTGTCACCTTCCTCTGACCCATCCAAAAAACGTATAGTAGTTTCTACTCCAAATTCTCCAGTTCTGGGGGGAGGGCCAGAATTCCCTTTAAACTTAGACGTGTCTCCTACTGAGGAGATGGAGTTATCTCGGGAGTTTAAACTTACATCGTAAAACTTTCATCATGGCACTGTTACAATGGAACCTTAATGGATTCTTTTGTCGATTAGAAGACCTCAAGCTTTTAGTCAATAAGTTCTCCTTCTCCTTATTGGCTTTGCAAGAAACGTTCCTTTTGCCATCCCAGTCTCCTACCCTAAAAGGGTTTAATTTTATTAGGAAGGATTTTACATCGGGAAATAAAGCCTGTGGTGGTGTTGCCATCTTAGTCCAAAGATCTTTGCCTTTTACTACCATTAATTTAACATCTAATCTCCAGGCGGTAGCAGTTAGAGTCTTATTCAAAGATCTCTCACCTCTAACTGTATGCTCTCTATCTACCTCCGGATCAATATACAGATGAAAATTCTTTATCATCCTTGCTTTGTGAACTGCCAAGTCCCTTCCTTATTCTGGGCGATTTTAACGCCCATAACCCCATTTGGGTCTCTATAAAGCTCTCTGAAAGAGGATATATGATAGAAAAAGTTTTGAATGCTTTTAACATCAATTTGTTAAACGATGGCTCTCCAACATTCCTCCACTCAGCCAACGGCTCTCTGTGATGCATCGATCTATCTATATCCTCTTCATCTTTTACAACTAATTTAGCTTGGAGCGTATTCTCAGATTTACATGGTAGCGACCATTTCCCGATAAGTATTTCCCTGAGTTCTTTATCTTTTTACAACCCTCTACCAGGTTGGAAATTGGATAGAGCAGATTGGCAGGTCTTCCAATCCCATCTGCAGTTTGAGAATAAAACACCCTTTCCATCTGTAGATGAGGCGGTAGAGGATTTCACTTCCTACATCCTCCATGCGGCAGAACAATCAGTTCCAAAATGTCGATCCTCTTCCACAAAAATACCAGTGCCATGGTGGAATGAAGAATGTGCCCTAGCGGTTCGAGAACGTAAGAGAGCTCTCCGCATTTTCTCCGCACAACCAACTCTCGAGAATCTTATCACTTATAAACAGAAAAGGGCCAGTTGTAAACTAATCATTTCCACAAATAAAATATCTGTTGGAGGGATTATATTTCCTCCATTAATAGGAACACCCCTCTTCAAACTGTATGGAACATGATTAGGAAAATAAATAGGAAAAGACTCCCGGATAAACTCCCTTCTCTCACTGAAAATGGGCATACACACTTTCACCCGAAGGAGGTAGCTAATATCCTCGGAAGGACATTTGCTGAGGTTTCACAAATAAAACATGACTCAGCCTCCTTTCAAAGACAAAAACGTATTGAAGAATCGCATGTTATAAACTTTAAATCTCGAAACCTCGAGAAATACAATCTCCCGTTTACTTCGCGGGAACTGCATTTTGCCCTTCGTTGTTCCAGAGATTCTGCACCAGGCCCAGATGGAATCTTATACGCTTTCCTGAAACATCTCACGAGGGAAGCTTATGCTCACCTTCTCTCTTTATATAACTACATTTGGTCATTAGGAGAGATTCCAACTTTGTGGAGAGAAGCAATTGTTATTGCTATTCCAAAACCAAATAAAGATCACTCTTGTCCTTCAAACTATCGACCAATAGCGCTAACCAGCTGTCTATGCAAAGTCTTGGAAAGGATGGTCTCTGTCCGATTTATGTGGTACCTGGAAAAAACCCACCTGCTGTCTAGGTTTCAGTGCGGTTTCCGCAAATCCCGCTCAACTGTTGATCACCTTCTTCGGTTGGAGCATGAGATTCATCTAGCGCAGAGACATAGACAACATGTTGTAGGGGTGTTCTTCGATCTGGAAAAAGCCTATGATACAACTTGGAGGCATGGAATAGCAATACTTTTGCGGAAGTATGGCCTTATAGGACACCTTCCCTCTTTCCTGTGTAATTTCATGGCGAACAGAACATTCCGAGTTCGCGTTGGGTCAACGATCTCAGACCCTTTTACGCAGGATAATGGTGTCCCACAGGGAAGTGTGCTGAGTCCATTTCTTTTCCTCATTGCTATGAATGAGGCTTGTACACAACTTCCATCCACTGTGAACTATTCCCTGTACGTTGACGATATTGCCATCTACTGTCGAGGGTCCTCAATGTTCTTTATTGAGCGTCAACTGCAACTGGCCATCAACAAGCTTGTAACCTGGAGCAACGAAGTAGGATTTAAATTTTCACCCCAAAAAACAAGGGCCGTTCACTTTTGTTTTTTGAGAGGTCTCCATCCAGACCCAGACCTTACACTTTATGGATCCCCTATTTCAGTGGTGGACTCACATAAATTCTTGGGTCTGACATTTGATAGAAAATTATCATGGCTCCCACATATTCGTAATTTAAAAGCGAGATGCTTACAAGCCATGAATGTTTTGCGCTCTATTTCCGCTACCAAATGGGGTGCGGATAGGAAGATGCTTCTTTTTTATACGGCTCTCTAGTTAGATCTAAATTGGAATACGGAAGTATTGTGTATGCATCTGCTTCAAAAAGTACTTTGAAGCTGTTAGACCCCGTCCACAATCTAGGCATAAGAATTGCTATAGGAGCGTTCCGAACAAGTCCGATAGAGAGCCTTTATGTAGATGCTTCTGAACCCCCGTTATGGTTAAGAAGAGCCAAACTCCTCCTGAAATATGCTCTTCGCATATATGGTGAAAGTCAGCACCCAGCTTTTGCCTGTCTATTTGGTAAACCTAGAATCCCTCCCCATCACTCTTATAGAAGCATCAACAATTGGTTCCAGAATCTTCTGGAGAGCCTGAACCTCTCATTTCCAGCCATGCATAGCCGAGAGGTCAGAGATGTCCCTCAGTGGATTCTTCCCCAACCAGATGTAAATTACAACTTATTCGGTGGGAAAAAATCAAAATTTTTGGAAGCCGAAATTAACGCACTTTTTAAGGTTTTTTTTAGAAACCCTTCCTGATGGCTTCCACATATATACAGATGGGTCCAAATCAGAGGACGGGGTTGGCTGTCCATTCCTTATAGATAATACTATATTCTCCTATCATTTGCCAAACGAGTTTTCCATCTTCTCAGCGGAATTGGTTGCGTTAGCCAAAGCGTTAGAGTTCTGTTTTCAATATCCAAATTCCAACATCTGGATATTCTCTGATTCTCTGAGCGCTTTGCAATCGTTGGAATCTTTCAATTCTGAAAATCCTTTTGTCAAAAGAATCCAGGAATACCTCCATTTTTTGGATTCCCAACGTACCAGAATTCATTTTGTCTGGATCCCTAGTCATATGGGTATCCAGCAAAATGAACGGGTCGATAAGGCGGCAAAACACGCTATTACTCAGGTACCGATCTCGGAATTGCTGTCAATCCCCGAGCATTTACACCCGGTGATTTCCAAGAAACTCAAATCTTCTTGGCAGGAGTCTTGGCCTCTTAACCCAGCTAATAAACTTTTTGAAGTCAAGCGTTCCATCACACCGTGGTCATTACCTTGTCTAACAAATAGGCGGGAAGATGTTGTTCTTACTCGGCTTAGGATTGGTCACAGTCGTCTTACTCACATCCATTTATTAAAAAAAGAACCAGCTCCATTGTGTTCTTGTGGAGCAATGCTAACTATTAAGCATATTTTAATCCAGTGCCCTTTACACACTAAGCTACGACGCTCATTAGGGCTGAATCATTCCTTAGATTTTTTGTTGGGTAACAACCCCATAATTTTTAAAAAAGTGTTTCTTTTTTTAAAAATTATTCATGTTTTTAAATTCATATAATCATCTTTTTATTGCTTTTGCATTATATATATTTGATCATTAAGTATAGGTTTCATTTAGTGCCATTTACAAACTAATCATATTCATCAGTTTTTATTAGGCGACAACTCAAAAGAAATTAAATTTTAATCATCTATTTTATAGTCAATTAGTGCCCTTTACACAGAACCTATACAAATATTTCTTATTACGGGAGAACCCTGGAGGAAAATGTCGGTTTTATAAATTTATTAGGGTTTTTAAAATCTCATAGTCATAATTTTTATTGTTTTTCCATCTTTGTCATTCACGTTTTTATGTGTTTTTTTTTCTATCTGAATTTTTAAACTTTTGGCCCATAAACTGTGGGTTTTTAAACTTTCTGTCGGGCGCAAAATGGCCATAGTAGCCAACGCCCTAAAATTCCAACCAACCAACCATCATTATTTTGGTTCTTTTCTGATATATTTTAGGTCTTATTGTTCCACTTTATACTTGATTTGATCATTTGTAGATTTTCGTAATAAGTTGTCTATTTTGACTTATTGTTTTATTTAAAAAGCCCTGTTAGCATTGCTTTTAAATTATTTGTTATTATTAACCTTTACTAACTGTAATTTCTCCATTGTAGTTATTTGAGTGCACCCGGGGACCTACTTGTCGGACTCTGACCATACCAGCCCCCGATTATGCACTCCTCTGTATAAAATTTAACATTTAAAATAAATAAATAAATAAATAAATAAATTTTGAGGGCTCCAAAATTGAGGCTCCTAACTTCAGTTTAAGGGCTCCAAAATTTTTACTGCTTGGGGCATGCCCCTAACTTGAGCCGTCCTTATTATTATTAATCCCCTTAAAACTTAAAACACAAACAGCCGATTGTTGATAAAAAGACAACTTACCGATTTGCCTTGCTTTGTTGGTCCGTGCGAATTGTTGGTGAGATATCTCCGATTTTTTCGATATTGTTGCCATCTGAATATCGATTAGAAGAGCGTAGGAGGCCAACGGGAGATAGGATGTGAACGGGACCTAGCCTACGACACTCCCCTGGTCTTCGAGGTCCTCTGTGCAAAAACTCAGCCTCGGGGGTTGCCCGGTTCAGAAGTTATGGAGTAACAAACAAACAAACAGACGGAAAGTGCGCTAAATATTTAACTAGCAGAGGACTCGGCGTTGCCCGGGAAAATTACGCTTGTAGGTAAACAGAACAATATAAATAAACTAACAACTCTTGTCCACAAAATTATTTAATCGACATATACGAATTTCGAACCCTTTGGGTTCATTATTCAATGTCAAAATGTCAAACAGAACAACCTCAAAAAGCTAAATTAAACCTCCAAATTGGTTAAATAATAACTCAATCACTACAATATAGAGCGAAGGGACTATCCATTCTAAGAAAAATCCGAAAGACAGGAATTTACCTCTTCACTGACAAAAATCCATTCTAGGTGATATACCAGGACTTGATTTACCGAAAAAAATTTTTTTAAAGGCTCACAATGGATGGACCTCTCCAAAGATGCCTTCTAGTCTAAATAATTTTTTACTCACGTAATCTTACTTTAGATGTACACTTGATGTTGTTGCAATTTCCTTTCTTCTTTCGATGTCTTGAAGCAAAAATTGGCCATTCATCACTTTGTACCATTCATCGCCGATTCTTCTATTTACTTGCTTACCATTTGCTCAATACAGCACGGAGCTAAAGGAGTGCTTCCTCTATCGCCTTTCACTCTTTCTCAATAGTCTGCTAACTCATTATCTCCAGTTACTGATTATTTTTAAAATTTTCAAGAAATTGCTAAGTACTAAGAATTCTCTTTTCTAAGAAAAGCCTGAATAACAGGAATTCTATGCATTGAATTCTATATTGCACAAACTTTGCCTTGCATTGCTGGTCATGAGACATATAGTGTTGATGATCCTTGCATAGTGTTGGTGCATTGCGTTGTTGACACCATTGTTGATACCTATTGTTGCACAAACTTTTATTTGCATTGTTGGTCATGAGATATATATTGTTGGTCCGTGCAGAGTGTTTGTGAATTGCGTGTTGATACCATTGTTGATACTAATTGTTGCAAAAACTTTGTCTTGCATTGTTAGTCATGAGATATCGATTTTTTATCAATAATTATTTTTTCGAAATCTGAGGTAGACAGTGACCTTCCTCATGCTTTGAAGGTCATGTATGCAAAATTTTATCAAGATCGGAATAAAACTGTAAATTTGTATAAAAAACAAACAAACAAACTAACATCCTTCTTTATATATATACTAGCAGAGGAGCCGGTGTTGCCCGGGATAATTACGCATGTAGGTAAACACACACACACACACACACACACACACACACACACACACACACACACAAAGAAGCACACACTTTTTCCAAACGTCTGAACGCTTGTTAGGGAGCTGAAGGAAGACACGTGTATCTCCTTTGCCTCATCGAGAGAAACTGCCCTATCTATATCGTCTATTATATCCATTTCCTGTTCATTGTTAATAATTCTTGGAAACGAATGTTCTGTCATTGCATCATCATTTTATGTTCATTGTTATAATTCTTTGAAAATAACTTTCTATCATTGCATCATCATTTTATGTTCATTGTTATAATTCTTTGAATAATTTTGTGCTCATTGTTATTGGTGAATTGCGCATTGAGACCATTGTTGATGCGAACACGACGGGCTTATTGTTGCACAAACTTTGCCTTGCATTGTTGGTCATGAGATATCTGTTGCTGGTCCGAGCGTAGTATGAATTGCGTGTTGACACGATTGTTGATACCTATTGTTGCACAAACTTATCCTTTCATTGTTGGTCATGAGATATATATTGTTGGTCCGTGCAGAATGTTTGCGAATTGCGTGTTGATACCATTGTTGATACCTATTGTTGCACAAACTTTGCCTTGCACTGTTGGTCATGAGATATTTCTCATTATTATGCCCTGCCAAACCATGAATATCGATTAGTTATAAATAATTATTTTTTCGAAATCTGAGGTAGACAGTGACCTTCCTCATGCTTTGAAGGTCATGTATGCGAAATTATATCAAGATCGGAATAAAACTGTAGATTTGTATAAAAAACAAACAAACAAACCCACAAACAAACATCCTTCTTTATATACATAGAAGAAATAGAAGATATAAAATCAGCGACGATGGATGTTGTCACAACAAAGAAAAAATCTAACAATGGGTTATTTCCCGATTATACAATCGGGTGGGTTCGCTTCTACTGTCAATATATAAAATCAACGAAGGTGGACTATAGGTGCATATACTTTTCAGCTAGTGGCGTTAGAAGCGCGCTTGAGGCGTATACTTTTCAGCTATTAGCGCACCCTGGTTGCGTATATTTTTCTACTGCTAGCGTGCCAGAAACGCCAGTATTTCTTTTAGCTAGCACGGGGATAGCCTATAACAATAGAAGAAACGTCAGTATTTCTTCTATTGTTGTAGGTTATGGCACGAGCGATTTCAAAGATGGAGCCTCCATGTATGAAGTTGTTTTGTGTTTAGAAGAAGTTGTTTTGTGTTTAAAAGACGCCATCATAGAAAACGGTGTTAGTGATGCAGATACTTTTCAGCTAGAAGCCTATACTTTGTCCAACGAAAGAAAAACTGGGCATATCGAAATACATTTCTAATTTCGATTGCTAGACATTGTTAATTTTACTTAGCAACAATGTGTAACAATTGAAATCGGAAATTTAATTAGACACGCCCAGTTTTTCTTTCCTTGGATAGCGTATAGAATGTTAGAAGTCGTATACTTTTCCTCCGTGCTTGTAGTGTGCTACTTTCATCACCTCCGGGTGCTGGTAGCGCTAGCTGCTATTTGAAAAGTATATGCACCCTATGTCACAACAAAGACAAAATCTAACAATGGGTTATTTCCCGATTATACAATCGGGTGGGTTCGTTTCTATTGTCAATATTTTTGGTATTGTCATCCTTTCAAAGAAAATTATTAGCGAAATATTATTGACGCAGTTCATTGTTGAGTCTAGTCATTGTTGCCATACACAAACAAAGACGCAGACAAAGATTTTTTATATCGGGTGATCTAAAAGTGTATTACATATTTTTACATTAGTCGCGTTCACAACCTCTTAACTTTTCTCGCTTTTCTCACTTATCTTGCTTAAGTCACTTTCAGGAAAGCGAAGTCTCAAAAGTCACTTTTCTGAAAGCGAGTCATTACAGTGGTGTTAGAAGAACTAGAACGGCGTCTTGTACTTCCGTTTCCGTTCAAATTAGAAGCTGTTTTGTTTAGGAGAAGAAACGATTCACGCACGGAGGTTGCCTGCTACAGTTAGGCGAATTGGCTCGACTCGAAATTGATATTTATTATAATTTATTGGCTTTCCGATGAGATATGGTAACATCTTGCGTGGCATATAACTGTACGAATCGAGCGGGTAAAGAAAACCATGTATCGCACTCTTCAGAAGCATATATACTGCATCAAGGTACCTCATCAAGGCATCTGCTGACTAAAACGATTCAGTTTAAGCATCGGTGAAAATTATAACTGGCAACAGTGGAAACCGACTGAATAAAAAAATTCAATCGTTCGATCCTTTATACAGTACATAGAATTGATTAATTTTATAAATTTTAAAAACTTCAACAAATATGTCGAAATTATTCCTAAATTACTATCAGGCTATATGTTAAAGATGTTATTAGGCTATACATAAATATTGGGTACCAAATATTGTTTTAATTTTAAAAAATTTTGGTGTATTCGGAAATTTTAAATTCATTTCTAACATTTTTATTAAACAATTCATTTTATGTTCTTTCTTGTTTTAGTTTTGTTTATTAATTAATTGCTGAAGTTCTTAAAATTTATGAAATTATTCAATTATTTCACTTCAACGTATCACAGTATATACGTATATTACATAATAAAAATATAACCTAAATTTATACAGAGAAGTTGTGATTTAATATATTAATAATTGCATGACAAAGCTTATATCAGAGTCAAAAACAAATTCACATATAATTTGAATATCATTTAAAAAACATTTTCTTGAATGTTCAAACAATGAAACCACTTATTTGTTACTATTAAATCTTTGTTGGGATATTAATAATTAGTAGAGTTAATTTGCAATGGTAATTTCTGTCGATTCCAATTTTATTCGATTAAATGTGTTTGAAAACTAACATATGCAGTAGGCCGAGAAGCACTTTCTTCCCCTATTCAAAATGGCGGATTCAACCTTCAATTTGGGACAGCCGCTAGCATAGGAGAGGGGAGGAGTCGCCGATCTCGTTCTTTTAATAGGAAGTGCAAGTGTGACGTCAGTCCTTGGAATTCTTCAGTCACGTGACTCGATTTGGTTCCAAACAAGTCTTCTCGCTTCGGGATTTAACATGGTTCCAACGTAGGGATGGAATAAAATCGCTTTGTATAAGCCCAGTGTTTATAACACATTTAAGATGTGAAATTGTTTAGTTCCTCACTGCTCAAGAAGGAGCCAAAACAGCGATTTAGACATCTATCGTTTTCCCAAAGAAAGAAAGATCCGCGAACGACGGCATTCTTTTGCTAAGTGATTAAAAGTGATTAAAAAGCGTTCTAATATTAATGTACAAATTATATAATGGGATTAAATGTCTTAATAATAGTATCAATTACACAAATTAACATAATAATTTAAGAGATGTCATTTTTACTGGCCGCCCGTTTCAACGTTACTAGTACGTATATTGCGTGGTTCCAATGTTTGGAACCAGCGATCCCATTTCCTAGGCTCTCGGCCCGTTCATCGCGCAAATGACGTCGTCACTTGCACTCCCTATACATCACTGGTCAATACCCACTTTTCCCTCTGCTTCTCTTACTTTTCTGGCTTTACTGCTACTAACTTCCGGTTTAGTGGTAGCCATATTGAATCGCCGCTTCGCTCGTTTCGATGATTGCCCACCGATAAAACTTGTAATTTAAAGGCGTAAGTAACGTATTTAACGTTGTAAATTTTTATTGGTTATAAATTAAGGAATACTAAAACCATGGAGAAAAATAAAAAACATTTTTCACAATCATTAAGTCACTTATTATTTTTCAAACAATTTCAATATGTTCATCATGCTATTTATGGCTGATGCAGTTTTAGATGCAAAAGTAACAAAAGCAGCAAAAATGATCTTTTCCCTTACGGTTTCATTCACAATGAAAAGCTATTTTCTTTGCTTTTCAAAAGCAAAGACAAAGTCACTTTCCCATAAGTGAAATGTATTGAATGCGATTATTGTTAACGACATTTTCAGTGTTTGCTTTCCAGCAATTCAATGCTTTTTTAAGAATCACGAGGCACGCGCAACATTGTTTTGCTATAGAATTCGTCACGGCAAAACAATTTTTAGTTTCATGAAAAAATGTCACACACTTTTACAACACCCGGTATATACAGGGTGTTTCAAAATAATGTTCAATAAATTTAGTGACATATTCTTCAGGTCAAAAGAAGACGAAAATGTTCTATAGCACTTTGTCTGGAAACTATTTGTTTGCGAGTAATCCAATATCATACAGTAGGGAAGCACGGTAGTTAGCGGATGATATTTTAGCAGTTCCAGCGTTTCGACCCAACACTAGGTTGAGTGGTTTGTTCCATTTGAACCTACTTTAGGGTTGTTCCATTAGCTGTGTACGGTTGTTTCCATTACTGTAGTTTCACTACTGTACATCCACTAGGAATATCAATTTCAGAATGTTTGCGTGCTTTGACATACGCATTACGATTTACGTAAAAAAAAGTCATGTACACGTATTCCAGTGCAGAATACACTGACATGCACCTAATGTATGGTCTTGCGGACGGAAATGCTGTGGAAGCAAGAAGACTCTACCAAGAACGCTTTCCGAATAGACGTTTGCCAAATAACCGAACATTTGTATCTGTCGACAGACATTTGAGGGAGCGTGGTTCCTTTGGCCGTCAAACAGGACAAGGGCGGCCTGTAGCGCATTCTCCGGATGAGGAGGATGTGATAATTGACATCATACTGATGAACCACAGACAAGCACCCGTCGTATTTCTTCCATGGTACAGATTCCGCATTCATCTGTTTGGCGCATTCTTCACCGTCAGCTTTTGCATCCATACCACCTGCAACTGGTTCAGGCACTGAACCCAATGGACTATCCACACCGACAACGATTTTGCCAATGGATACAACGTCGTCATGCTGCAGACCCTAGTTGTCTCAGCCAGATACTTTTCACGAACGAAGCAACCTTCACCCGGACAGGAATCGTAAATTCTCACAACCAGCACCATTGGGCAGATGCTAACCCGCATGTTACCAGAACTCGAGCGCATCAAGAGCGTTTCTCCGTGAACATTTGGTGTGCAATTGTTGGAAATAACTTAATTGGCCCTTATGTGTTGCCGCCACGATTGACTGGGCGAACGTATCTTTTGTTTCTGCAGAATGCATTGCCAGAATTACTGGAAGATGTTCCTGTTTTGATAAGATCTAACATGTGGTTCATGCATGATGGCGCTCCAGCACATTTCAGCCATGTTGTGCGAGCACACCTTAATGCTGCATACACGAATCGGTGGATAGGTCGAGGTGGACCGGTAGCCTGGCCTGCAAGATCACCCGACCTTAATCCCTTGGACTTTTTGCTGTGGGGTCATGTGAAAACGATCGTCTACAGCCCAGAAGTTCCTAACATTATGATCTGCGACAACGAATTGAAAATGCATGCCAAACCGTTGGTAATGCTGGCGATGAACTCTTCCATGACATCAGACGGTCGCTCATGCAACGAGCCGAAGCGTGCGTGCGAGCTGGTGGCGGGCACTTGGAACAATTCCTGTAATTTGGAGCCACGGGTTTAGTTGGCTGTATCGCGTAAATAAATTGTTTCCAGACAAAGTGCTATAGAACATTTTCGTCTTCTTTTGACCTGAAGAATATGTCACTAAATTTATTGTACATAATTTTGAAACACCCTGTAGAGTAGCGGTAGAATGGGGATACTTATTGGTTTTATAAAGTCAGTCCATCCCCTTCATAATTTCTACATTTTTTGAGCTAGAAGGTTGAAATTCAGAATGTAGCTTCCTATGGGCATGTTCATCTGCACTATTTAGTTTGGTTTTCTTTGGTAAACAGGGGTCTGAATTACGGGGGTGGGATTCAGAGAGGACAACATATCTATGTGCTTTTTAGTTACGCAAAGGCGTGAAATCAGTATCCAGATTCCTCTAGGCAAAATCTACATTACTTTGAAGTTTAGGCCCAGTTGTTCCATTGGGGTCGGGTTTGCGGGGGGTGACAGTCACTTGGTCTTTAGAACTATGACAATCCAAAGACGTTGATGCGCAACATCGCGTAACCAGTGTGGATTTTCTGCAGACTAATAATGCATGTTGTGCCGATTCAACTCTCCATGATTAGTGAAACCGATTCATCGGAAAATAAGATGCGAAGAAAGAAATTATTATCCATTTTGATTCTACCAGGTGAATATCACTCGATTCCTAAAGTCATCTCTATGGAGATCTTGATGTAATGATACATGATATGGGTGAAATGTATGACGCTTCAAGATCCTCAGAACACTTCTTTGAGATATTCCAGAATTGCTAGAAATCGCGCAAGAACTGATATGAGGATCATGAGCGACTGCTGCTAACACGGCGATTTCATTGACTGCACCAGTTACTGATCGTCGGCGTTCTCTTTTTTTCGGTTGTACACTTCCCTCTTCTGAAAACAGTTTCACAACACGATATAAAGAACTACGCGAAGGAGTATCTCTATCGAGGAATCGATCAGCGTATAAACGTATTGCTTGATCAACATCTCGTCCAGATTCACCATAAATTAAAATCATTTCAATCTTTACTGCGACTGAAACATTTTTCATAAGGTGCATCACATAAGTATAGGACCACCCATATTTTCCTTGTTTGCAAGAAACAAAATAAAATAATTAAAACATTGTCACTGTATCAGATTCTCACAACTATTATTTATTGTTTCCAAAGAAAATAATGAAAAACAAACAACAACAAGAATGAGAATTTATAAAAATAAAAATTAAGCTGTCCCATAAGTATAGGACCAGCATCACTTAATGCCCAATAAATCATCCCTTTTTTCAATATTTTTGAAAATTCGGTTTGGCATAGTTGTGACCAGGTTTTGCAGATAATCTGAATTAATTTCTTCCCAGGCTTTCAACACAGCATACTTTAATTCTTCGATATTGCGGTACTGTTTACCATCTGCGTAAACAGATCTGGCTAAAGCGCCCCGTACATTTTCCACTGGATTGATATCTGGAGATAGGGCAGGCCAGTCCATAATATGCACCCAATTTGCTAAAAACCACTCATATATGCTGTTTGCACGGTGAACAGGGGCATTATCTTGCTGGAAAATCCATCTGGTCCCTCCAATCTTCTCCCCAAACGGCAAAAGATGAATATCCAGCAGATCTTGATAATCTGAAGTCTTCATTCTTCCACTAACAATAGCTAAATTGGTTCTACCATTCCATCCGAAGCAATCCAGACCATAAGTGATCCTCCTCCCTGTTGCCATATGAAATACATTTCTTCTGACCTCCTGATGCCATTGCCAGTAATATTGGCAGCCCTCTGGCCCATCTAAATTTAATTTTTTCTCCCCTCTCTTCCAATTTCTGTCCAGAACATCACTGCCTGGGCAAATGCCAACCGTTTCTGCTTGTGGTGAAGTTGGAGTGCAGGCTGCTGTTTTCTTTTCGTGTAGACAAGAGATGATGCCTGCTTCACAATCCGTTGCACAGTTGAATTTGATACTGGAACATCTTCAGAATTGGCCACCGCACGCAAAGATGTTGTGGGGTTTCATTTTTTTAATTATCGCCCTTTTTTGTCGATTAGTCGTCTTCTGAGGTCTCCCAGGTCTCTTGTTCTGGCCAACTTTCAAATAACTAAGTACAGCTTTATGTGACCGACTTATAGCCTTTCCTATACCTCGTGCATTCACTCCAGAAGCTTTCAAAGCATCAAGATTTCATAGTCTGACAAGGTAGTGTTACGAGGCATTGTGTTTAAGTTGCTTGTTTAAAGCCACTTGAAAATTTTTGTGGAGGCAACCCTATTAGGTAATCACCAGTGTCATCTATTGACTGATTAAAACACTGCTTTGTTAATTTTTCTGCTCGAAAAACGGCATTAAAGCACGGTTCCCACATGCGTAAAAACAACGGCAGAAACAACAAAGCAGAAAAATTTTATGATGTCACTTCCCGTTTTCGTCTCTTCTGCCCGATTGAAAATTTCTACTTTTTAGAGTTGGGTTGAGTTCAACTTTTGTGGCACAAGTTGGGCAGAAACGATTGCTCAGCCAATAGAAAACGATCTCTGCAGGGACATCACAGTTACGTCCTCTCTCTCTCTCTCTGTCACAAAATAAAAATGGTCGGACACTCAGCGAGAAAGAAAATTGATGTAGAAGCGCTAATAGAAGAGGTGCGAAATATATATTTATTAATTAATTGATCAAATTAACTTGAATAAACAACAATTAAATGCAAAAATTCGATGTGATGATTGATGAGGATTGAACGAACAGTGTACTTACTGTGTGCAGTCGAAGCCGACTGTTTAGATCGATCGACGGCTTCGGTGCTGTGTTGGGCAAAACTTCTGCTATCTTATCCTTTTGAGTTTCTGCCATGCGGGACACCTGCAGGAGGAGAAAGTAAAAAGGCAGAAAGAAATACGCCGTGGTTATATTAATTTTACATTAACTTTACGTTATATGCATTCAAGTTACCTCATTCCAAGTCGTTTGATATATTACATGCCATTTTTTAGCATTGCAATTTCTAATGACTCATAATGGTTCCTCTATACCTTAATGGTTCCACTAAACCAGGTTTCT
>JAHWFO010053791.1:162671-177423 GCA_023313115.1 Rhysida immarginata
CATATCATTCCAAGTC
This sequence comes from Rhysida immarginata, assembly GCA_023313115.1. Classification (NCBI taxonomy): domain Eukaryota; kingdom Metazoa; phylum Arthropoda; class Chilopoda; order Scolopendromorpha; family Scolopendridae; genus Rhysida; species Rhysida immarginata. Next base: position 162,688 of record JAHWFO010053791.1, read on the forward strand.
GTTTAATATATTACATCCCATATTTTAGCATTGAAAGTTCCAATGAACAATAATGGTTCCACTATACCATAATGGTTCCACTAAACAAGTTTCCATGAAACCAATTTGAACTATCATTAATTTTACGTTATATTCATTCATGACACGTATTCATTCATATGTTCAGAGGGGGAAGCAAAATAAATCGAATTTAATGGGTGGTACTTTAAAAGAAAGAACCCCAAAACTTAAGAGTAAACGTGGCTCGTTAAAAGACTTTTATTTTGTTTAAAAATTGCGATATTTATTTATAAAATACAAAAATTCTGTATAAAAGAATGTTCTATACAATATGATTTAATTGAGGAATAGGCATTGCGATCTCAATTACAAAAGAAAATATTTCTCGGAATAAAATAAAGAAATACTTAAATGTACGTTAAATACAGCAAAATACTATAACGAGAAATATTAATTGTTACATGAGCGAATTGAGATTAAATATAAAAAGATTGAGACAGACCAATTCCTTATAAAGAATAAGGAAAAGAAATTTCAAAATTCCCATTTAATGTCTAAAGAAAGACTGCGAAATAATAATTAATTATTAATGGGGAATAAGATTGAAAATGTGCAGCATGACGTCCCTTATGCGCGTTATTGTTGAAATAGCATTAAAAGAAATTTCATTATTACTTTATGGGTAAACTCGCAAAACAATGCTGCTCGGTAAAGAATCATGGCTACCGCGAGAAAGTGAGAGATTCAATAAGAAACTAAACATCGAACGGCAGGGTTGGAGTAATTTGCAGTGCATTGGAATGAAAATGATAAATGGAAGTTGAACGACATGCTGCAGGCTAGGAAGGACGTGGAGGACCAGAAGCTAGAAGTGGTCTGTCTGGAATAAAAAAAAACAGTAACCACGGAAAGAACATCAACAATAGTGGGGCACACATCCTCGTGATCACGAAAATTATTCGCGAGGGACAACTAGCTGCAGACAGTGATAATCACGTGGAGATTTTTTAATTAACATTTATTAAAACAATATATACTCAACAATCACTGTCTGCAAAACAGTAAAAAAAATTAAAGAATAGAAAAAATAGAATAATTAATTACAAATAAAATTATATCTATTTTTACTTAAAAAATCTGAGTTTTCCCGAACATATTACATATCGGGCACTCGTACACTTAAATTTGTCTACTTTTGTCCGCCATTTTGATTCTACTCACCGAGGCAGCCGACCGGCGTTGGACTCCGGTCGCGATTAGTGCGACCGGTCGATTTATGAAAACGCTCATTGCGACCGGTCATTACTTTATGGACAGGCTGTTCGCGACCGGCTTCGACCGGTCGGACTTTTTCGACACACCCTCAGTCAACAATAACGGGAACACAGTATTCTGTAACATTCGCATGTACTTATCAGCGTTAGGGTATCGTCTATGAAAATTGGTCCAAATAAACTTCTGCCCCATAACCCCTACAGCACCATAAGTTTGACATCACCAAAGGCTTTGGATAGATTTATCCAATGAGTGTTCGTATCCTTCCATGTTCTGGCGGTTCATCTCACCATGGACATACAAATTTACCTCATCACCAAACACAATGTTATATTCAATTGAAGGATCCAGTTGAAGTAGCCCAGGTACAGATCTCCTCACGTCTATCCAGATCATCCTGGAATAGTTTGTGCTGCATCTGAAATTGGAATGGATGCCATTTGTTTGTATGTAGGATTCGTTCTATAGACGATTAGCTGAGTCCACACTCAGCTGCAAGCTATCTTGTGCTGCGTTGTGGACTCCTTGCAAATACTGCCAACACCTTCATTAACGTGCTTCATCCGTTGAGGTTTTTGGCCAGTCTGTCCAAGCTATATGTTCAACAGTTCCTGTATCTTTGAAATGTGATATCACATATGCAATGGAGGGTGCCGGGATATAACATATCTCTTTCGGGGTGCCGGGCGTTGAAATCAGCAGCAATGATACGGATGGTTCGTTCCTCGGACATCAGGATCAACTCGATCATCTCCTCCTTTATTAGTGCTATCTCTACCTGCAACAGACAATGATAGCGTCAATGTTTTTGTTAATAATTTGTGGACCCCAACAGATAACTCAATTCCGATTGCAGGATTGAACTCCTGAAAAAAAAACTTGCGTTATTTGATATGCCACATGACCTCCTTCCTGTTTAAGAAAATGAACCTCCTTCCTATTCAAGATGGCGGCCAAACGCCAAAACTAACCCAAAAGATAGAGCACATATCCTATCGTTCCACCACGGTCATATCGTTCATTTTACACACTATTTTTGAAATACAGCTATGTCCAATAGGTGACTTCCTCATCTTCTGAGTTTGAAGTCGACATATGGGACAATGAGTTGGCAGAAATACATACAAATTAACAATAGATATGACTGTTTGGTTGATTTCAAATTTATTTTATTTCCTCAAAATTGCGATTTAAATAAATTCTGTTTTTTTTTTTGTTTTTTTTTAAACTTTTTGAGAATTTTATTTAATTCCAAATTTGGGACACTATTTTTGCTTAATTGTTCGAGTTTTTATTATTTTCTTTAGTTTGTGGTTTATTTAAATTTTTAACACCCTGGTAATGCATTTATGTGTTAGGTCAGATTTGGGGGCAAAATGACCTATGCAGTTAACGCGCCTTAAAACGTCAGGTAACAAACCATACCAACAAAGAACAACGAATGCACTATTTTTTTTTAAGAATATATATATTACGAGTTATTCTACTCTCGATTAAGGGGATTTTAACCAATTTCATAGAAAGTTTCTGTTATTAAAGTAACATTAAGTTTATTACAGAAATAGGTGTATTACATGGGAAAAATTTGATAAAAAGACACTTTTTTTTATCTTGTGACTTCTTTTTTCGTTTTATGGATTACTTTTTTTAAAGTTATTCTTAAAGCACGGCAGAAGTTTTAATATAATTAAAATATTTTAGTAATTCGTTGAATCCATCTGTATTTTTATTAAAGAATTTTTTTCAGATGTTACTCTATGAATCATGCTCTTTATAGAAGGATGGAAAATATATAAAAACCAAATCATCTCTCACTTGTAAACCGGTTTACATTGAGAGGTCTACGAAAGCTGAAAACTTCAAGGTAAATATAGAGCACGTTTTTATTTTTTATATTGAAATTTCTTAATATCACTCTCTGTAATAAGAACAATCGATTAATATTCTTTCAATAGATAACATTTTTCCTAAATGACCTCCTTAAAGGTTTTGCATGAAAAAAAAAATATATCGAAAATTAATATTGTGTAACTTCACTTAGAGTTTTTCATTTCGTTATGCCATGATAGCATAGCATAAAGAAAAAAAAAAAAATTTTCAACACAGTTCTCATCTGCATTTGAGTAACTGCTTTTTTCTTAGGTTGGCTTCAGTATAGCATTTTCAATTTCGGAAGAATGCCTTTGAAAACAAACATACAAATTCAGCGGATAGCTGCCAATAAATGTATTTTAATTAACGTTCGATTTCAAATTATAACACGTTCAAAGAGTTTAACACATATGTACCCCATGATTTAAGTTCTGTCTCATTTCATTTCGTTCAAATTATCATATTTTTTCAAAATGTTCCAAAGAATGTGTTTCTCGAAACTACAGGGATGATAATACCGCATTAGCATTCCATTTGAGAATAAAGGGCTTCACTGAACGAACGCTTAATTCTGCACCATTTCTATGCTCCAGACTATATGTGTACATTGATCGTATGCGATGTTTTCAGTTGACTAAGAATACTATATTTACCATTAATGTATTACCGTGAATTTTTGTCGTTGTTTCGAAACTGTCCAAACATTGTTTTTCAGTGATATATATTTAAAAAATAGCTAATTTGCTCCTCTGTATATGCGTCTGGATTGCTTTTCATTATTTTAAGAAGACCCAGGGGATGGCCACTATGAAAATTTTCTCTGAAAATAAAGAGTTATGAATCATGCATTCAAGTATTTTCTTACGAGAGTAGCTTCTGCAAAGAACACAGTAACTCAGATAAATATGCCTAATTTCGTATAAGTTTCACTTTGGCAGGGAATGATCATTTTAACATTTTGTATACCCGTTAAATCGAATCAAATACGGCATCTATGTTTCCTGTATTTTCATAAGAAAAGTTTAAAAGGAAATATAAATATTTAGTTTTCATCTATACAAAATAATAGTGTACTATTGTTATAAGAATGATGTAATCTTTTTATTCATCTAGTATATTTAATTTAGCAGCAGTTTATTGATTGTCATAACTGCTATGTATAGAAATTAAAATGACAGTTGGAGTTGCACGAAATTAATCCTCATCACAGATACACAAAGACCGAAATGCCATTGATTCAGCCAACAGACGGGCTGCCTGCGCGGTGTTGGTCTCGGAGTAAAGTGGGCCGCCTAGATGGTTGCGAGTGAACGAGGCATACATCGAAAATTGCGAGTTGTAAACGCAAATATTTAATAATCAAAATATATCAAGATTTACATGAAATTATGAGGCCCCCAGGTAATTGTAATAAAAACCAAAATCTAATTAAAGAAAGCAAAGTTAAGGATTCTTTGAGTAACTAATTAATCCACACAGCCAAACAATATTGAATATTCCTGCACCGCCACAACGGAGCTCATGCGCCAACTACGGCATTTGCATGTATCCGGACTGCCCATAAACAGCCTGCCTCCAAGTCATCGCACTACCAGCAACGTTACACCAGGCAACTCAAAATCCCAGCTCCCAGGCTGGCTCGTCGGCCTAAATTATCCTTTTTACTATAACGTTCGGAAGACGTCACGCAACCCTTTTGGTTCCCGGAGGAAGGCGCTGTAACCTCCATGTCGCTTACTGCAACTACTGCTAACCGAGCATTAAACTCTGTACCGCAACCCCAGGTGCTAATTTTCCCTTCGTCAATAGATCAGCGAACGGGAGGTTGTCGCTTTCAACCCCCTCACCACAGCTCTACAACGACAAAAGTTGACCAACGGCATTCATACAGTATGCCACCACAAAACACCAGGCGGTTCTATCGCATTTCCCTTGCCTCGAGGAATCGTCATCCAGATCCAGAGCATGAGCTACAATGCGCAGGCTCACAAAACGGGGCAGGCCTTTGCCTGCATCCAGCTTAGTGCTACCAACCACTGATAAATTGTTCTACGCAAAGTTTTGACACCACACCAGAGTCTCAACCCTGGTTACCCAATGTGACTATATTCTGAATGCATAATACATACATAGCCGGTGCATCATCCTATCTCCGGTAGATATGACAATATGAAATTTGTTTACAAGGGAATCCCTCGAACATGTATGTCACAGATTTCCACCAAATTGAAATATGTTACTCAATTGAAGCTATAATAGATGCTTGCAAAATAAGAGCGTGCGGATTTTTGTTTCTTTCAAAATAAACCACGAAAACGAAAAAATTTGAGCACACATATTCATACAAGGACTCCATTGTTAAAGCGGTGTATTAATGCGCTTAACGGAACTTCTTTCTTCCACTACTCACAGCAATAAGCACGAATCCAATTCAGATGAAATAAATAGCAGCAGATGGCAATTGAATGGCTTCTCAAATTTCTAAACAAACTTAGTTTTTAAAATAGATTATTACAATTAGCTAATTGCCTTCCGGTAAAAAATGTCTAGAGTAATTAATAACCATTTCCTTAATTTATTATTTTATTTTATTAAGTAATTCGGTAATCAAACACAGGGCTGGCTTCAAGTGCAACGTCGAGTAATACGTTGCGTTGGTGAGGGGGTATGTATCGCGGTGCTTTATAATTTTAAATAAAAATAGTATTCATGGATGCCTACCTCATCTTATAAATTATTTCGAGACGAATAATGGAACAGCAAAATTAAGGTTTTATGCTTAATAGCAGTGCTCTAACTGCAATTCTTTATCGATCGCCGCTAACAAGTTCGCTTATCCTCTTTCCGCCATGTTTTTTGAACTCTGCGCACTTCCGGGGCGCTTCACTGCCGTACAACGCTATCGCTTCCACGGTGTGCTTTCGCGCAAAAAAAAGTGCATCGGAATTCTATGTGGGGTTAGAGCAGGGATGATGTTAATCATTTAACCGCGGGATTAACACATGCACAAACGGATCAGCGGGAATAAAAGAAACGTTCTCAACGCAGGTTTTTAATCACAAACTCTGCGATGTTCGGGGCGAGGGACTCGTAAAACAATAATAAAGTTCCACCTGACAGTAAATGAAATCCACTATCCTATGGCACAAAGAACATCAAGGGCAAACGCAACGCTCACATGGAACGTCTGACGACACGCAATAAATTCTCATCTTGGTCGACCGTATAATTCTTTTACCATCGCGGGCAAACAGGCAAACTGCACAAATGTGTACTAGGTTCTTTCAGAACACATAAATGTTCACCATCTTTATATATGTCTCGTAAAAAAGAAAACATTAAAAACTGGCAGTGTGATTGGCATCGCTCAAACAGTTGCGCGTTTTTTATAGGGACGAAACATCCTCTCAAGTCAAGTCGCTTTTCTGCACTGCCTCATGACGGCGGCAGATATGAGAAAATTGCGATATATAAAAGTTAGCTTGGTTCATTGTTAAAGTTTCCTGTTAGTGTCTTTTGCATCTGCCAAGCACTAGCAACGTGACATTCCAAACAAAATGGCGACTATCATTTCATCGTCCACTGATTTTGAGCAGCGGAGTGTTATGCGTTTTCTTCGTGCAAAAGGACTGAAACTAGTCGATATCCATAAGGAAAGTTGTATCGGTTTACGGAGGTGATATCGTGCAGCTCCGAACAGTACAACGTTGGTGCAAGAAGGACGAGAGGACCTGCTGGACGAACATCGTTCTGGCCGGCCGCGGGAATCCATACTGACAGCAACATTGCCACTGTGGAAGCGCAGATGTGGGAGAACGGGCGGTTTACCTTGCGAGAAATTTGCTGTAACGTTGAGCATTTCATATGGGACGGCATACGACATTGTTCACGAGCAACTCGGCTTTCGCAAAGTGTCATGCAGATAGGTGCTACGACAGTTGATGGTCGAACATCAAGGTGCTCGTTTCGATGCTTGTTTGAGCAAACAAGCATATCACCCGACACCAGGAGGAGGGTCAGGATTTTTTGGATCGAATCATCGCATGCGATGAATCATGGGTCCACCATTTCACGCCCGAAACCAATATGCAATCGGCGGTTTGGAAACACACCTCATCTCCCACAACGAAAAAGTTCAAAACTGTGCCATTAGCCAGTTCAAAACTGCATCGATGAAACTGGGAAACACTGCTTCATCCTCCATACAGCCCGGACCTCGCTCCCAGTGATTACCATATCTTCGGATCGTTGAAGAAGTCACTGGCCGGTCAACATTTCCGTGACGACGACGAGGTGAAATCGGCAGTTCGCAACTGGTTCCACACCCAACCGGACGACTTTTATCGACAGGGCGTGGAAATACTTGTCCATCGCTGGGATCGTTGCCTCAATCGGCTTGGAGATTATGTGGAAAAATAAAACTTGAATTGTTCTATCGAATGTACATGTGTTTATTTTTTTCCCGGTCACGATTTTAGAGGAAAAAAACCGCGAGATTACTTTTTGATCAGCCCTCGTAAATTGCAAAGGTGAAAAGTCATAAGATGAGAAAAGCAATCTAATAAATGAGAAACTTAGGTGTAGGGAATTCTTAATAAACAATTAAGCCAGGACTGTCCAAGATTTCTGTCCGCGGACAAGGCCCGTGCACCCGGGTAATCCCCCCCCCCCCCTCCTATTGCACTTTACGTTGATCAGTTCCTTTAAGTCGAGTTGCTAATTATCAATTCGACACTATAAAGAAAAAAAAAACGAGGCAGTTTACCATTTATTTCCTCCGTTTTAATGTGACAATTTTCTCGATATCAGGTAGAATTGTATTTTCTTTTTCCCGATAGGACACGATTGCATACAATTATTAAGCATTTTGAATCCGATCTGTGAACAATGAAAAAAAAAACAGATTCTCCCACTCCCGTTTAAATACTGGTTCAGTTATTTTATGCTTTTTCGGAATGTGCGCCATGTTATGCGAGACGAAAAACAAGCAAGTATCAGTAACAAAAGAAATAATGCCTCATTTATTGGAATCGCCTCCTAAAGTCTGGCAACACTGCGTAGGAAAAACTATGCCCACTCCCCTCTGAGGTTTGGACTATCTCCTCGGCTTTACCCGTGAGCTTTGCCCGCGAGCTTTTTATGTTGCACGCGGGCGACGGGCACGATTTGGACGGCCCTGAATTAAGCCAATACGCAATCAAGCAAAATAATCAAATTTTAATTCTCCATTCCAACATGGGGAAATGCCAAATTCGATAAATTAAAGCGGAGCTATTTATCTGTTAACCAATATGCAATTCTCTTCATTAATACCTCAATGAAACATCAAAAATTAAAGTCTGTAACATAATTCCTCCTATGCCGTCTTGGTGGCAGGCGTTCAGGTTAAACGGGAAGATTCTAATTAATGGTTGAGGAAGCCAGTCGCAATAGCTTAACTCCCCACATACCGTATGAGTAATGCATTTTAAAGACCTGTGCGTTAACCCTCTCGGCCATCGAGCCGGCTTCTACATACCGAAAGAAGGCAATGTAATTCCACACAGTCAGTTCTTATATTAAATATTTTCAAGTAGTTATCGTTTACTAACGTTAAGCAGGGATATGGAAGCGTGGGGACAAAGATTAAATATAATATTTAATTAATATATTTTAATTTTAAGTTTAAATTGTGATCCGCAATAACCTTTATAGATATTATTTCTGCTACTTCAAATTCCAGAGTATGTCTATCGACTCATGACTGCAAATAATTATGAAAAAAAGTATAAGAAAATTGATTTTACTTACAAAAAAGATAAATATTTTATTTATTATTTATATTGGTTCAAAGAAGACAAGATTTTTAACGTCAAAGAGCGTATTTTATATAAGTTATTAAAAAGAAGAATAATTTTGAGATTATAAAAAAGCCAATCAAGACTACAATGAGATCCAGTAGCCAAAGAATGAAAAACAATTAGCTGGGACTAAATCTACCGAAACATTTCTAAGATAATAAAAATGGCTAAAGCCTAATACAAATTGCAAAAATACTATGATTTCCTGGAAGTCGTCGCAATCATTATACCTGTGCTAGTTTAGAAATCACACACAAAAAGGAACATGAATTCTTCAGCAAATGTACAAGCATCTAGAGTCATTCTTTCTTCATAACTTAGAGATCATCGCGATCGCTGATGCGTGCTACTCCTTAAACTGACCATAATACATATGTATAATTAAAGGACTAATAATAAAATTAATAGATAGCTATTGCATTAGCAAAAATATTTAGTTCTATCTTAAAAGATCATGATACTCCCAATACTGATTAAAATGCATAAGCTTATGTAAAACGTCAAAGAATCGAAGCTAAATATAAGAATAAAGAAAGAATACTTTTTAGAATTACATTATCCAAAATAGAAGGGAATAAAGGAGTTTCTAACCAGTTTAACTAACAAGACAGGTAATACAATTGTAATAAAAGGACAATAACAAAGTTTATTGTTGTTGGAAGAACAACAACAAAAAGTCCCACCATTTAAGTGTCGAATGGGATGAAAAGAAAAGTGTACGCCGCGTATTTTTAGGCTAAAAAACCTCGAACTGATAATGATTGCTCATTAGATTTTCATTACGAGGATTCAAGCAATGATCGACACGGAAAATTATACATGTCCATGCCGACAGCAAATAGAAGAGATAATTTACTTCCAAAAACTAAGTTATCATCATCCTGGTTGGGCTAACAAGATAGATAAATGCCCCAATAACCAAGATATGGACTGGTGAAGACTAATCCAGGGGCTGTGGAGTCTGGCATCGTAGTGATATTCCAATAGATGCTCCGAGCTTTACCTTTTCTGTCCAACAATGCTCTGCTGTATAGCCGGCGCGTACAATAAAGGTTGCGGATGTCATTCGTCATCAATGACGTATATTAAAGATAGACTCCGAATCCTATTGTTAACAGCGGCAAAAAGTGAAGCAAATTGAGCCATGATAGTTCTGGGCAGGAGTGAGCCGTGGAGTAATTAGCTGTCTGATGCTTTGTTTCTGAAGATTTTGGGCCTGAGAAATAATTAATTCAAAACCATTCCTCAAAGTTAAACTGCGTACAACTGTACAAACAGACAAGAAAAAGGATCAGGAATCATTTTCCACAAAAATAAATCAAAAATACGTAACTAAAATGAAAATACGTTACTGAAAGACAATTGAAACGAAATTGAAACCATGATCGAAAAATTGTTTATAAAATGTAATAAAATACTTCAAATACAAAGTAAACGAAAAGATAAACTTATCAGTTCGTGATCGGCGTGTGAAAGAATTATTAATCAGCTACTCTCGTGTTTAGCCATGTGTTTTGCATCATCTTCACTCACTTTCGGCCATGACAGTTCTGGGCATGGAGCTTCCCAATTTGCTTCAAGTTACAACAATAGGATTCGGAGTCTATCTTTAATATACGTCATACACTCGTAAAAAAAGAACGCAGTCCAAGAAATTAAACATTCAAAAGTTAAATAACATTTCACTAATAAAAATTATATTAATATTTATTTATATTTATTTAGGCAATATGTGATGTAAAGGAGCTTTTAAATTAAAAATTCTTCGTATACATCACAGATGAAAACAATTACCGTGCCTAATAAGTCGTTGCACTTTTTCCTCCTCTGCTCGTCGGCTGGAGTCTTCTTCTCCTGGGGCGTTCTCATTCTCGCTTCTAAATAAGAACTTCGCAGAATTGGCAAAAATATACAAGGTGTTCTCGAATAACGTGTACAAACTTGGAGGGTGATAAAGGGATCAAATCTAAGCAACATTTCCCTCTTTCATTTTTTCTCTGGGGCATTGTTTTTGAGATAAAAAAACTTTAAAGCCTACCTGCAGAAAACAGCTGTTTAGATAGATAGTGTTCGGGTCTCAAGAGAAGGCTGTGAGTTGCACAATTCCCTCACTAGACGACAGAAACGTAGCCAAAATCGCCGTAGCTGCGGACCAGATTCGCGAAGAACTAGGAACTTTTGAACGTGTACGTCAGTCCATTCGGCGACGTTGTAAAGCATGCATTCATACCAGAGGGAGTCAATTTAACCACTTATTGTAAAATATTTGCATGTTTCATAAAAAACAAGTCACATTATTGTACTGTATGCAATGTGTTTTTGTAATTTTTAATACATGATTGACCATGATTTTGATGTGTTTCAGAAGTACGAGTTGAGTGGCATATTACATCTACGCGACGTCCAACATTTTTTATCTCAATAATAATGCTCCAGAGAAAAAAAATGAAAGAGAGAAATGCTGGTTAGATTTGATCCATCTATCACACCCCCCAAGTTTTTACACGTTATTCGAGAACATCCTGTATAATGCCAGAAATATAGAGTCTATTGTATGAAACTCAGTCTGTGAGATTTCAATATTATCAGAACAAAACGGAGGAAGGGTTGCGCGCAGCTGCTGGGTCGTTGGTCGAATCCTTTCGATTCTCGTTCAGTTGGTGACTCCAAATTTCCTGCTTTGACGGGGCTGAAAAATTCATCCTCGTCGACCGTCCTCGCAAAAAACTTATCAAATTCAAGGACAGAACGTCTCGCTTCTCTCGCCGTCTATCCCGTCTCGCCGTCATTTCTCCAACGCATGAATCATCTATCTCATACTCTCTGACTTGTCCCTGGTCCACGCTCCCCGCTCTTCGCTTGTTCTTTCCTTTTATGCTTTGATTATATTTTCCGTTACGTAATACCTCTCTTCCGGCGAGAGCTGAATTCACGAATTCTCTTGACTTGTATTCTTTTTCAGGTGACACGCATTTTAGTCTTTGAATTTTTACTTTTATTCTGGACTTTAGATGATATCTCGATTTTTAATCTTTTTTAAGATCTTGTTTTTAATATGTACAGAGTGGCATTTTATCTGTATACAGGGTGATTCAGAAAGGTAGGTCAAGAATGAAATACCATGTACAGTTTGTAGCGGGGAACAATATTGTTCCTATATACATGGGTCCGGAAATGCATCCTTACTGAGATAATGCAACTTGTACGAGGTAGGAATCGATGTGCGTTACCTGGACGGCAACGGTAGGGTCCGTGTAAATTAGTATCTAAAGATGTAAATTGTTCGTGTTCTTTCCTTTAAAAGAGAGGAAACTAAACATGTAACTCCATTGTCGTACAATGGATTGTTTGACTAATGCAGAGCTGGCGGACATGCATCTCGTCTACGGCGAGGCACAGGATAATGCTACTGAAGCGGAACTGATTTGTTACAGCGTGTGGAGAAGTCAGAGTTCGGGAGAATCTCGTCCGCAGACTAAACACCTGCATCGAGGCTCAGGGTCGGCATTTTGAACACCTACTGTAATGTCATTCTTACCTCGTACAAGTTTCATTATCTCTGTAAGGATGCATTTCCGGACCCATGTTTATAGGAAAAATTTTGTTCCCCGCTACAAACTGTACATGGTATTTCATTCTTGACCTACCTTTCTGAATCACCCTGTATACAATTTTAATCGATGTAATTCAGTCAGGTGTTTATGACGCATCAACCGCCAAGGCCATTTGCCGGTTTCATTTTAGAATGTTTCACTTTGACGGCGAACGTGTAGCGTCACTTCTACAGAGTCGAGTCAATAAGATTATTATGATCACCATATTATTATGACCATCAGCTAATATCCCGAATAACTGCCTTTAGCGGCACGGACAGCAGCTACACGGCGTGAGAGTGAGTCAATAAGATTCTGGTAGGTTTCTACTGATAGCTATTACCATGTAGACTGTAAAGCGAAGGATAGCTACTGAAGGGTACGCGGTGGTTGTTCCATAGCACGCACATAACGATTAAGGTGATCCCAAAGGTTCTCGATTGGGTTGAGGTCTGGGGAATTAGGGGGAATTAGGGTAGTACTTGGAACTCTTGGTCGTGTTCCTCAAACCACCCCTTAATACCTGCAGTGGTATGCCGTGCCACGTATGTGTGTATTTGATCTGCAATTTTGGATAAATAACCGAATCGGTTGAGAGTGCCTTCCACAGATAACAGTGGGCCCAGACAATGCCATGAGAACACTCCCCACAACATGACGCTGCCGCCATCAGCCTGGATTCGTCCAACAATAATTGCAGGATGCTTGTTCTCGGAGGTTTCTCGCGTCACCCGACAACGCCGTCACTTCTGTGGAGTAGAAATCGTGACTCATCGGAGAAGACAACCTTTTTCCAGTCAGAAGTGTCCCAGTTTCTGTACTGTTGGGCAAATTGAAGCTATTTTTGGCGATGAACCTACGTCAACATGGGTGCGGTGACCATCCGTTTGCTGCGGAGGTCCATACGTAGCAAGGTCCACTGTACTGCGGTTTTAGAGACTGTCTGGTAGTACCCTCGTTAGTTTGAGCGGTAAGTTGATCCACTGTAGCTCTTCGGTTGGCCTTCACACATCTTCGCAGCCGAGGTTCACCTCACTCATCAATGGCACGTGGTGCTCCATTGATACCAGTCGTGGTACACTTTAACTACAACAGCACGAGAACAGTTCACAAACTGCCAGGTTTCCGAAACACTGTCAGCCTTGGCCCGAAGCCGATTATCATCCCCTTTTCCAGATCTGATAAATCATGTTTCTTACCCATTGCAGCAATGAGTGATATGTTTTTAACATAGTAGAAACGTACCTTATATATTCACCTAACCAATTCCCAACATGTGACATAGTTCCTTGTCTGGGCAACCCCGAAGACGTACGTAGGCGGTGGTCATAATAATGTGACTCGACCTCATCGTCACTTCTGTTTGCGATCAAAGTAATGCCCTCTTAGATGTTCCTTAAGTTTTGGGAACAGATGAAAATCGGAAAACGCTAGGTCGGGACTATATGAGGGTTCTCCTCAGGGCCTTTTGAAGGGACGCGCCGCCCAGCTGGTTTTGGTGACCGCCAGGCTGATTGCACAAAAATTACACAACACTACATAATAGTTTATTGTTTTAATTTTTGTCCGCCCGTCTATATTATTTTTCCACCCAACTGATAAAAATTTCTGGGGAGAACACTATATGATTGGTTGGTTGGTTGATTGTAAAAGTGTAGCGCCAAACCGGTGCGAGATAGGACGCATATTGCTTATATTTGTACCATATTCTTTTGTAACATAAGTTCTGAATCACCCTTTATAAATAATAATAAGAATAACAATAACAACAAATAATAATAGCAACAAAATTGTGAATTTTAACATATAAATATTTCCTAAAGATATAAGTGATGTAATAAAATTATTAAATTGTTTTAATTTTATACAGAACGGAGATTAACAGACACATTTTAATTGCAAAGAAGATGGATTTGATACCAAAGTTACTCATCGGAATTCTGTTACTTCTTGTGATAGACGACACCACCGGTCTGGTTTATCAGAAAAGTCGAAGATCAGGTTTTGTAAGTTCTCCTGATTCCATGTTTTCAGTAGCAGCAGAAGACGAAGGTTTCCAAAAAGAACAAGAGAAACGGTCTGGAAGACATCCTAGTTATGGAGGAAAACGATCTGCAGACGAGGATATGTTATCAATAGATAAAAAGAAACGGTCG
>JAHWFO010053791.1:199856-216369 GCA_023313115.1 Rhysida immarginata
GAGAAAGAAGATTATTACATCTTCCAGTAGTCCGGGAAAGAAACGTTACTGATGTCTTCAAGTTGATGTCAAGAATGTGCCTCGGTTTTCGATACTTCATATGCCATTTCATATCCATTGAGTTCTTCAGTATTCCAGTCACTAGGTCTTTGTCGTGAATCTTCATATTCTGCACCATAATCAAAAGGAGGTCCTGTATAAATTTTCCGATGTGGACTATGTTTAAATCTGAATGGATGGATTGGTTTTTCACAGTCCTTCAGTCAAGCTGGGCAATGGTCCTCAGAGTAGCATTCTGGAATGACTGTAGCTCGCTCCTCTGCTTCTACAGATAGTCGCCCACGCAGGCATGCCATAGAGGAGTATGATCCGAATAATCGACTTGTAACTTATTGTCGATACTGAGGGTGCTGTTTCGGCCCAGGAGAGCTCTGAGACCGTACTTAGCCCTCTTCGCTTTGTTCAGAGCGTAGGTCACGTGACGATTCCACGAGAGTCTTGAGTCGATGATAACTCCAAGATATTTGCAGTTGTCTACCCAGTCCAGTTTCTTATTGGATAGAACAATGGAATCTGGAGGACGCTTGAACTTTCTGTTAAAGTACCTAGCCTTGCACTTGCCGACATTAAGGTTCAGCTTCCAGCAGTTAAACCAGTCTTCGAACATCTTCAAGGCATGCTGTAGACGAGTGATAAGGTGAGCCGGCTTGTGTGCCCATGTCATAAAGGCAATATCGTCAGCATAGAAATAGAGATTAGAATTTTTGGGTTTCGGGAAATCATGCACAAAATAATTAAATAGCACGGGCCCGAGGACAGAACCTTGAAGGACACCGGCCTTTACAACACGGGGCGTGGATAGATTTTCACCAAATTTAGCTTGGTAGGACCTGTCGGTGAGAAAGGATTTCACCATCAAAATCAAATCGGGAGGGCACCCTTTTCTAATCATCTTGTAGACAAGGCTCCCATGCCACACTTGGTCAAAAGCTTTACTGAAAACGAGGAATACCACTCCGCAGTACCTGGAAAAGTTCAATGGGGTGCTCAGGTCTTCTACTAGCCTCCATATCTGCATCTGACAAGAGTGGGCAGCACGAAAGCCAAACTGATCTTTCCGAAGTAGATCGTTGTCGAGACAGTGGTCTTGGAATCTGACGAGGATCGTTTTCTCCAAAACTTTAGACATTGAGGAGAGCAGACTAACAGGTCGGTAGCTCGAGGGAATTGCTGGGTTTTGCCTCTGCTTGGGGATACTCAAAACAATAGATCGTTTCCAACATGCAGGGAAGTAAGAAAATTTCCAGTACTCGCTAATGACATTGGTGAGATATTTAATAAAGTTCTTTGGGAGATTAATAAGGGCGTTATTGCTCACCTTGTCTCTTCCCGGAGCCTACTTCTTTTTCAGTTTGCCTATGATGGTGGCGATCTCTCCGGCCTCGATGTTGTTCTTCGTTAAAAGCTGCGGGACTTCATCAAAGTTGACAAGACCATCTTCCACACGCTGAGACATGATTTGGCTCTCGGGATTGTTGATGATAGTAGTAACATATTGCATTTCTAGTGAATCTGCAATGACTTGGGCCTTGTCCTGATCAGTTTGCACATAGTCACCTTGTGGTGTACGGAATGGAGGAAACATATTATTATTATTCTTCTGTAAGGCTCTGACCATACTCCAAATGGAATTGTCGCGAGCCGACAAGCTTTTGAGTTTGTCATTCCATCTAGCGTCGCGAAGCTCTTTTATCTCCTCTTGAACTCTTCGCACTAGCCTGTTGTACTTGGTTTTGAGCCAAGGTTCACGATAGCGTTGCCATAGTCTACGGGTCCTGTTTCTTTCAGCAATTAGGCGTTGGATTCCAGGAGTGAGTTGGATTCGATGAGGAGGTTTATTCTCTGATGGATAGTTACTAGCTTCTATGGCACTGTTAATACATCTGGTGATGTCTTCAACACGTTGATCGATGTCCTCCGTACAGTACGCAACGTCGGGATGGCAGCCATAGTCCTTAAGAATATCTTTGTAGAGCTTCCAGTCTTGATGATGTATGAGTTTTTCTCTGAAATTTATGTCGCCATTGTCAAAGTTCAACGCCACAGGATTCTGGTTAGAAGAAAGGTCATCAATCGTGAAGATATTGTACGGTTTAAAGAAACCCTTCAAGAGCGAGATGTCCAAAACGTCACTAGTAGAGGAATGGTCGCAGTAGTAGGTGCCCTCCACAGGTCCAGCCGCGATGATATCATCTTTTCCTTATATGTACCTATAGAGAATCAAGCCGTTGTAGTTCTGCGTTCTGGAGTTCCAGCTTGGGTGTTTGGCATTTAGGTCACCAGCCAGCACGACTGGGGTGTCACCACTGAAGAGTTTATCAAGCTCGCTATCGTCAAGATAATGTTTAGGTGAATTGTAGAGCGCCACGAACTTTACTTCACCAAAGGAGACGTCATTGATAATGATGGAGGCCGATTTCATACCTGCATAAGACTTGGAGACTAATTCTTGGTTTGAATTCCCTTCTTAATGATGATAGCAGTACCTCCAGAAGCACATCTTTCAGCATTTGAAGCCATACGATCCGTACGGTGCACACAATAGCCAGGTAGCTTGAAGTCTTGGCTTGGTTTGAGTAGCGTTTCACAGAGGAAAGCAATGTCGATTTATTGCTTTATCAAAAAATTGTGAAATTCGATACGCTTTCGGGGAATCCCCCTAGCGTTCCATGACACGCACTGAAGTTCACCATTGTTGATTACTGTATAACGTTTTCCAGCCATAGTATAATTAGTTGGTCGTAAGGAGCCCACTCAACCGTGGGTAACTTTTGCCTAGATTAGAAAACAGATGAAAGATACGTCCTAATTGCTTATACATACCTGGTAGGTCGCTAATGTTGAGGCCTTTATCCTCCGGCTTAGACACAGCAGCAGCTTAGGATTTGTCTACTGACACTTTGGAACTAGGCATCCTTTGAATCTGGGGGTATTTTGGACATTTTAGACACATCTGACGCACTTTGGGGGGTCTCGTCCTTTAATCTTGGCGCAATCTCTAGAATGGTGCCCCTGTGCGCATTTGTTGCAACGAGGATCTTCCAGTTGTAGCATTGTAGTGGCCTCTTGTTCCCTCGAAAGGACTCCACTAGCATTGCTAGCGGCCCAATACGTGTGATGTTCTTCAATGACTGGTTGTGTTCGGTGTTCGGGAGCAGAACCAAAACCATCGGCATATCAATGGATCCTTTGGCTTTCCTCAATCGAATTACCTTTTCCGGGAAGTAGTTGGCTCTTTTTAGGTCTTCTTGGAAGTCATCCAGATCACAAGTAACATCAACATTTCGAATGACGAACTTCAGAAACTTTTCGGACTTCAGTTGATGATCCTGAATTTTTAGAATATTGTCAGACGTAATTCCAGAGACTAACCTGTTGTGAGTTTCTTCGTCTTCACATTTAACTTTGACGGTTTCAGCTCTGCCCTTATGATTGGTGATCTTTTCCACTGGAACATGCTTCTCGAGCTCAGTTAAAATCGTCTTAAACGGGACGTCATGAGTCCACACGATAATTGGCGGTATATACCTCTTCGTAATCTTATGGTCATCATTAGCCGAGTGACTCTGTCCATTTTTCGGATTCCTCATTCTAGACGCGCTGACGACTTCTTCGTTTACTGTGGAGACGGTCTTTAGGTTATCGTTCCCTGTGCCTTTTCTGAATTTTTTATTAGCAACACAAATCCAGGGACTACCATCCATACCGAAAGTCACCAAAATGTGTGGATTTACAGTTTCGTGCACACTTTTGGCAAACGTTCATGATTTTCACCGAAAATTACAAAAAGGCTGGATGTACAGTTTTCTGCAACCTTATTGCCAAACGTTCATGATTTTCACTGAAATCACCCAAATGGGTGGATTTTCTTCATCGATTCCATCAGAGTGACTTCTCTTATAGCCACCAGTTGTCGAGCAGTCACTATTTTCAATTATATCCATAGACTCCACACTTTTAGCACAGGAAATAGTTTTAAAAACATTACTTTCCTTGCTGTTATCAACCGGTATATCTTCCGTGGAGTTTCCTGCCTTCGGAATCCCGTAGCATTTCCCAAAGGCTTCCTTAAGTTCACTTATCTTGTCAATAACATCTCTACGAGAGTCTTGAATTTCTTTGTTGATACCTTCGAACTTCTCCTCAAAACTTTTGTGTAGGGATTCGACTTTTTCCTCCAGTGCACTATACTTAACGTTTAATTCATCCCGGAGAGCTTCTAGCATTTCGTTGAACACTAGGTCAAAACCAGCAAACCTAGCATCCCAGCAGGCATCCCAGTAGGCCTTTTCACAAGACCCAGTTTTACCATCCGCCACTAGCAGGCTCCTTAGCCGACTTCAACGTAGTTAATTTGGACGAAGCCATCATATTCCTAAAAAATAATTGTATAGGACGCACCTAGCTTTAAGGGAAAAAAAACAAGTTTGGTTTGCGAGAAAGTTAATTCTACGCCAGGGACCCACTCGTGAATGATTAGAATAAAAAATAGATGATATGAAAAAAGTCCTTAGATAGGTTTGCGAGGAAATTAATCCCAACGCCGGGGACCCAGAATGATAATGAGCGTCTTTATGTACTGGTTTACAAGAATATTAATTCCAACGCCAGGGACCAGCACAAAAGACGTAAGAGAAGGTGAATATCGCCTTGAAAAGGGCGCACCGTGAAATGAGAGTAATGAAATGATACCTGAAAAGAGAGTAGGGTGATACCTTGAAGAGGTAGTCCGTTCTGATCGTCCTCAACCTAGGTTCTGTCCTGTGATCCAAAAGGATACGCCTCCCTGACCTACCAGGCTACTGAAGTAGGATTTCGACAATCGAACAGCGCAGGGAAAACGAAACGAGCTGTCCGAAAGCAATGCTTTCACTGCCTTACTCATCCAGGAAGTAACCAGGGGAAATACACTGGACTAGGCAAGAAGCCGGATGAAACCTAGTTGTCATCCAGAGGATAAGATGGAGTCCTTTCCTATAAGGACGATAATATTGATTGTTGATTGACGAGGGACACGGAGCTACAAGATCCAGTATTCAGGAAAGATCGCCTTTTGGGTGTCGTCGAAATTGATGTCCAGGACTTGACGAGGCCTGCGATGCCTGAGGAAACTTCTGAACGTAAGAGGATGCTCCAGAATATCTGCAACCAGAGGATTGGGATGGTCCTTATTTATCGGAAGCAACTTCTTCAACGACTCCTGGACATAGTTACCAATTGGAGGTATATGGAAATCTTCAGCAATTAAAATATTTGTTGCGACTCTCCTGTCAAGTTGGGCGATAGTCCTCAGAGTAACGTTTGGAGATCCTAAATGGAATGTTTTGGATTTACATTAGTGTCGGATTATATAGCAGGGTTGGTAGACCAAGAGAATTAAATTTTCGGACGAAACTTGTAAAAATTCGCGTACCATCTGAAAAATTCTCGTACACTGCCGTCTGTGTTATTTCACAGAACTACAAGTTACGATTAGGTGAAATCTACTAAAATTTACTTAAGAACTACATGTTTAGATTTGTATTTTTTCATATATATTTTTAAATGCAAAAAAAAATTTCTAAAAAACTTACAAATGAGAAAGATTGGTCTAAAAATGACGAGACAGATTTTAATAACATAAATGACTTAAAGAATGTAATTTATAATACAATCTACATCAAGCTAGTAGTGTTGAGCGATACTCAAATGAAATACTCGATACTCGATACCCATGTGGGTATCGTAGATACCAATTACCGATACTCGATATCAAAGAAAAAAGGAAAAAGACAATACTTTTACATTACATGTTTATTTGTTCTCATTCATTTTATACATTGAACAATTAGAGTGTTATCTATATAACACAACGGGAGGGTTGTCCACCAATCAGGGTGCTGATTGATGGACTTACAAATTCAAAAGTTTGGGATTGATGTTGGTTATAGAAGGCGGACCTACTAGAGAGCTCATATCAGATTGTTACGATCTGGAAGGTCGATTATGAAATCGTTGTCGAAGGATATTTGTTTATTAAGCATCTTTCCTTGGTTGGAACGCCAGTGTTTTCTAATTTCCATTTCTTCGTGGATGGCTATCTTCTCTGCTCCCTTTCCTATCCATATCATTTTCATGCAGTCTTTAATTGGCAGCATACGGTATTTTATTGATATTAGGTGTTCCGCATAAGTTTTGTCCGATATAGTATGCATCGCAGTCGGGACAGTTTAGTTTGTATACACCATATAGGTGGAAATCTTTTTTGTCTTCTTTCTTCCTTGGGTTTAAAAGGAATTTGCTGTTGTCTTTCGTCCAATACGCTATCCCTAGTTCGTGGCTTTGGAATATGTTAGCTATTCCCCTGATATTGGGGGTTCTTATTGGTGAATGTGGCGAAATTCTTTTTGGGCTCACCTTCTGGGTTATAATGTCCTTTTTGTAAATGGCTTTGTCCTCTGTAAATGGCTTTGGTGATGTCGTCTGGGAAACCGTTTAATCTTGCTAATTCGTAGATTGTGGCAATCTCTTTGTTTCTAGCTTCGTTATTTAAGGGATACATGATTGCTCGTCTAAAATGGTATCTCAGGACTGTCGTCCTATGCTGTAAGGGGTGATTCGAATCATATGGGATTATGTTCGCTGTAGTTGAGACCTTTCTGTATATTGCAAAGTCGAACTTCTTCTTAGGAATGTTTTTGGTGATGTGCACGTCTAGGAAGTTTATACTTCCAGATTCATCTACTTTCTCATAAGATGCCTATTACAGTTATTGCAACAAAAAATTACTTCTATTTCAACAACAATTTTCTGAAGGTGTGACCATGGGGTCCCCAATCAGCGCAATCCTCGCAGAATTTTTACTATAACATATCGAAAAAAACCAATATCCAAAAACTAATACACTCCATCAAGATCCTTACGTATTATAGATATGTAGATCGCAATTTCCTAATATACGAAAAAGAATAGTTTCCGACTCAGAAATACTAGATACCTTCATCAAATTCCACGATTCCATAAGATATACCCTTGAGAAAGAAGATGAATCCGGAAGTATAAACTTCCTAGACGTGCGCATCACCAAAAACATTCCGAAGAAGAAGTTCGACTTTGCAATATACAGAAAGGCCTCAACTACAGCGAACATAATCCCATATTATTCGAATCACCCCATACCTCATAGGACGGCAGCCCTGAAACACTATTTTAGATGAGCAATGATGTATCCCTTAAATAACGAAGCCAGAAACAAAGAGATTGCCACAACCTACGAATTAATAACCTACGAATTAATAAGATTAAACGGTTTCCCAGACGACATCACCAAAGCCATTTATAGAGATACAAAAAGGAAATTACAACCCAGAAGAACTACTGAAGGCGAGCCCAAAAAGAATTTCACCACATTCACCAATAAGAACCCCCAACATCAGGCGAATAGCTAACATATTCCAAAGCCACAAATAGGGATAGCGTATAGGACGAAAGAGAACAGCAAATTCCTTTTAAACCCAAGGAAGAAAGAAGACAAAAAGATTTCCACCTATATGGTGTATACAAACTAAACTGTCCCGACTGCGATGCATACTATATCGGACAAAACTTATGCGGAACACCTAATATCAATGAAACACCGTATGCTGCCAATTGAAGACTGCATGAAAATGATATGGATAGGAAAGGGAGCAGAGAAGATAGCCATCCACGAAGAAATGGAAATTAGAAAACACCGGCGTTCCAACCAAGGAAAGATGCTTAACAATCAAATATCCTTCGACAACGACGCCATAATCGACTTCGTAATCGATCTTCCAGATCTTAACAACCGGATATGAGCTCTCTAGAAGGTCCGCCTTCTATAACCAACATCAAACCCAAACTTTTGACTTTGTAAGTCCATATTTGCTCTCTTAAATCGGGCATTGCAAAAATCGCTACGAACACTGAAACACGTTGCACTCAAATGGCAATAATCGTAAACTAACCAACATGTAAAAACTTGTAAACAGTCCATTAGGCGGAAGTATATGACAATTAGGCGACGATCCGTTACCACGTAATTAAAAAATTCGGTTATTTTTTTAATAGACCTCGTATTTTCTTTGTTTTATCTTAACATGAGCAGAATGAATTAAGAGTTGTATATGTAGATATCTATCTATATATATAAAGAAGGATGTTTGTGGGTGGGTCTGTTTGTCTGTACGTTTTTTATACAAATCTACAGTTTTATTCCGATCTTGATGAAATTTCGCATACATGACCTTCAAAGCATGAGGAAGGTCACTGTCTACCTCAGATTTCGGAAAAATAATAATTATCTATAAAAAATCGATATTCATGGTTATGGCAGGGCATATTAATGAGAAATATCTCATGACCAACAATGCAAGGCAAAGTTTGTGCAACAATAGGTATCAACAATATATCAACACGCAATGCACCAACACAAGGCAGGAATCATCAATCAATATCTCATGACTAACAATGAAAGGAAAAGTTTGTGCAAGTGTAATTATCCCGGGCAACGCCGGGTACCTCTTCTAGTAAAAAATAAATTTAATGATCGTTAATTCCATAATAATAAAAAAGGTAAAAAAAAATAAATAAAATAAAACGGAAGAAAAATAAAATAGTAAAAAAGAACTTTTTTAAGAAAAATGAACCAACTTCAAAAACGCTGTTGTCAAGTGGATTTCGCAGAGTAATAACAAGAGGGGAGGAACGTGAAAAAGTTTATAAATCAGTGCTTTATTGATCAGAAAATAGGTAAATCAAAATAGGTGGCGCTGCCACAAAACTTTGTAGATATGCGCATTTAAATGGAAAAAGTAGAATGAAACGTAAAGAAATAACCAAAATTCCAAAAATTCTTCCGATTGGCCCGGGCAAAAAGTTTAAACCGAATTAAAGTTCAAGTAGCAAAGTCGATGGTTGCCGAACAATTGCTAGCAAAATCTTTCGTCAGGTCCTTGGCTGTGGAGCTGATGGAAGAATGTCCGACGAATGACAAGGCTGAAGATGGCTCGCTGAGACGCCGGGTCTATGTCGAAAACTAGGGATGCAAGAAGATGCTGAGAAGGCTGTAGTAGCATCCAAGGATGACGTTGTGAAGAAGTCCCAGACGAATGCCGAGGCAGAAGTTAACTCGCCGAGACGACCGGGAAAACTATTGTAGACGCTGTAAGCCGGAAGATGATGACATCACCGTAGTCGGGCTAGATGACGACGTTGTGAAGCAACCAGATGAATGACGAGGCAGAAGTTAACTCGCCTAGACGAAACTGGTTAACTATTGTAGATCTGGACGAGGCTTGTAGTAGGCTCCAATGGGCGCGCTGAAGCATACCAACGAGCTTGTTTATGCGTAAATAAAACCGCACGTGAAGAATGTGTCGCTAGACGAATTTCGATGAGCACCGCATGGGATTTCGATATTATAGGGAGCAGGACACAACAAATAAACTGTAGCACCTTATTAGCACTGCCACACTGCACTTTTATAGCTGGGTAATTATGACACAATACAATGCCACTAAACGGCTTCGGCGCACTGACACTTTACAGCTCCGTAGGACACACATTGTATATAACACATTATACTTGCAGAAATGAAAAACACTAATCACATCAAAATTGCTCATTCATCACATTGCAGGCATGCGTATCATGCATTTTCATATTAGTTGCCCAGGATATCGTCAACCCGATCCTGTAGATACATCAAGCACACATAGAAGTAAACAACACAATGAACACGACACAAAACGCCCAGTCGAGTCGTGGCCTTCCTCTTTTACGACGAACTGCGCTGACAATACGTAGCTGGTGAACCCTCCACTGGAGCTGGAAATTAAGATTCAAGCATTGGTTCATCATTTCAGAAAGGGCATTATAGCACAACTGGTGGCAAAACCATTTGGCAAATTGTCATCTCCAAATTACGCCTCTCCCAGCTTTGAAAGCCTTGGCACAAGAACACAATTAAGCCCAAAGCAACGGTTCGCTCACGTGATGTGAAAAGTTCGACGATCATTAGAATTCCAACACCACAATCGACGTACAGGCAAATAAGTTCGTGTTTGGAGTACGGGGCTGAATTTCAAGGCCTCAGGATAAATCCCCCTGCACCTCTTAGAAAATCGGCTCGGAGGGAAAAGGGATAAATCCCGAGAACTGTATCTTCGACGTTCAGTCCAATGGCGTCGTCAGTAAAGGCTTTCTGATATAACACCAATTGCGACTCTATGACGTTCATATGGAGTACAGTCACGTTTAACGATACTCTCTCGTAGCTTAAATAACTGAGTTCATGAACAATTAAAGTCCACTCATACCTGGAGAATACGTGGCGAAGAACGCTGGTTTCGCTTTCCTCCGACGGGGACGATCCATTAGCAGTCGGTGGGGAACAAGCAGGCGGCGAACTTCCCTTGCTCTCTCCTCGAGTGGCGTCGGGGCTTGTCACGCTGCACAGTCCGTCAGAATCCGTTCAATGGTCCTCGTTAGTCGATGATGCCATTCCGCGTCGTTTAAACCTGAAGCGAAGGTGGGAATAAATAATAATGTCTCCTGTAAAAAATAATGCTTGAAATGCATTGTAGCTGTAGCATATGCTTAAGAGGCTTGTTTTACTTTTCTGTGTTTATTTGTATGTGAATAGCACGTATATTCATGGAGATATAAAGGTTTCTTTAAAAAGGTCGAAAAGTTTTCGTAAGTTTTTTGTTTATAACACGCAAGATTTTCAACCCAATGCAATGCCATTTACAGAAAACTTGACAAACTACAGTACAGACAACACCCTACAACCAGAATAGAAAAATATTAAATATTTGATAAATATGAGCATTTTTATTAGATAATGTTTAACTGCGCAACCGCATGCGTTACCAAATTGTCTTTTGCATAATTTATTAGCCAAATGTATAGGCATGAAAAAAATACCGACTTCATATCAGCGTAAGAAGAAGAAATTGATACTGGTGTCCGATCCAAAAATAAAAGTTTGGAGAAAGCCCCTTATTGTTTTGTTTATTTTTGAGAGCAACTGAAATTCATCTCATTCTATCGGCGATATCTTTCTCAATTTTCACGATATTTGCTTGGGCTTTTTATAAGAGTAGCTCTATACATTTGGCTAATAAAATCGTAGATTGTCTGATATGAGGCTTCGAGACGTAAATTAACGGCTGAAACTTTCAACATATATATTAACCAATTTGCAAACATTGGATGTACATTTTGTAAAATGATGTTGTATTTGCCGCAAAGAGTTAACTTGAAACTTACAAAAAGAATTAAATTGTTAATTCCTTCTGATTTTCATGACGCATCTGAGGTTTTAACCTGTAACCGGTGTTCAACAAACTTAAAAAAAGAGTAAAACGCCATCGCAGGTGTATTGGTTGGTTGGTTTGGTTTGTTTGGTATTAACGTCCTTTTCAACTGATATGGTCATTTCAGGACGGCGTTATAGGGGCCGCAAATTTTGCCTCGCAAGGGTTCTTTAACGTGCAGCCGGCAAACGACTACACGGGACCAACGGCTTTACTTCCCTTCCGAAGGAAGTGCGTGATCTCAGGATACAGGTGTATTGGAAGAATATGGACGTTCCGCCTATACCAGCTGAAATTGATCGCCTTTCACCGTTAGAAAGAAGACTTCTATCACGAATAGTACCATTTTTAAAAATTTTTTTAAGCATAATGACAATAATGATTCTTATTATTAATAAATGATTAAGCATAATGAACATAATGATTTATTTAAGAAATTATCAAATCCGTTCGGTCAGCAGTGGTGTAAAGGACAGGCAGTTTTATTTGCCCACCATATAGAGGAGCTTGCTGAACAGTTACCTATCCCTGTAGAAAGGTCAGGTTTAGTAATTATAGCTGAATCGCTAGACAACGTAAGAGCTCAAAGAGAGTTCTCTGTAAACATGGATAGTTTAAATCGGCGTTGTCATGGCTAATATCGAATAATCCTCTCTACAGAAATGTGAGAACAGCTTTTTCTGAAGCAGGAATCGACACTGCTAATATTGTAGAAATAGCAAATCAGCCAGAAACAACAGAAGTTATACAGCGTTCAAGAGTTACTAACAAGAGAGCCACTTTTGTCTTAATTAATGAGAATATTTCGATTTTGAGGGGCTCTTTTCATCAAGGTGACGAGGACAAGTTTTCTATGGAATCCAGAGGGCGTCAATGTACAGCTGTTGCAACTATCGCAAATGTTGCATTTGCTGTTACAGATGTGCCTACGTGGACTCCTAGCGATGTTGATTTAGTTGTTTTAGCCGGCGACCGGTATTATAGAGAGTGTACGTCTGCTAGAGTTGTACCGTCTCAGGAATCTAACACAGAATTCTTAGCTATCAGAGAGCTGATACTAACTGTTACATATGGCGGCTAATCTATAAATTTTATGGTATCTGACCATTCAATTAATGGTCATCTAGAGATTTTTAACTCTGATGAAGGGTTTCCAAATTTAAAAAATTGGATCATATCCTGGTTTGGACGTCATAGGTATGGAATACTAATGGCTAACTTAAAAAGTGTAGCAGTTTGTAAAATTATTGTTTGATTCGCACGCTAGAGGCTCAAAAGGCTTTAATGCCCCACTCAGAGGAACGGCGTGTTGCATGAAATTCAATGACGTAAACAGCTTATGCCATATCGTATTGAGAAATTTGAATTTAAAAAAAGATCAAAAGCACAAGTATAGCAGACGATCAGTATACACTGACTCCTATGACGTAAAATGAGCCCAGAGGACTCATTGAGCACAATGAGTTTAATGATCCCAGAGAACTCATTAACTGTCCTAGAGGTGCAAACATAAATCATGAGAAGTTCGGTGTATGTATGACGAGCATGCTAATGTCCATCGATTATTGCATTCCCGCTGCGGAATCATTGGTAGATATTCCTAATAATGATGTTGACAATAATGCTGTTCTTCTTATAAATATTCACAGAAAAACTGCACCACCTTTGAACGTAGAGAGGGAACGCAGGATTGAGGAATTGGCCTGGTTTTATCTGTACCCTCATGGTATTAATGGTTTTGGGGAAAGCAGGCCAATCTCCATTACACCGTTAGATTATTTTCAATCAAGAGTTATGGGTAGTGATCCACGATTCCAAAATAACGAATATTTCTTCTTTGCTCTTTCTATAGTGGAATATTTTAAAGCAAAATCGAGCGTTAGCGTCTCATGCAGAATGCGCCAAGGAGAACATACTCCTCAAAATTTAGTGGATAATATTCTTATTACAATGCGTAATTTGAGAGGAACTGGCGCATACTGGCGTCACGCTTTCTCAGAGTTACTAGCGATGGTGCGCAGCATTGGACCGCCCACGTGGTTCGTAACATTATCATGTAATGATATTAATTGGAATGACATGCAAAAGGCGTTATTAATTGCTGATAGGCGACCTGAGGAGAACCCCGAAGATTTAACTTTTGAAGATCGTCTAAAACTTGTAGAAAAGTACCCTGTTGTTGCAGCTCGCCAGTTCATGTTGAGATTGAACGCATTGATACGATTCATTAAGAATGACAATGAACTTTTCGGAGGAGAATTGGTTGATTGGTGGCATCGAATTGAATTTCAGAGTCGAGGTAGTCCACATGTGCATATGTTGCTGTGGTGGCAATCAGTACCTGATTTTTTTACTGAAGACGGTAAAAGATGCATCGAGCGAATTGTTTCTTGTTCACAAAATAATAAAGACGAGCAACTGAATAACCTTGTTTCTAGAGTTCAGGAACACAAAGACAGCAACACATGTTACAAAGATCGCCAAATTCCCGTATGCCGCTTTGGTTTCCCAAGACCAATCAGAACGGAAATTGAATGTTTAGGCCCTGATGAGACGGTTGCTAACAAGGGTCGTTTCTGCAATCTCAAACGATCGGAAAGTGAGACAATGGTGAATAATTACAATTCCACTATCTTAAAATTATGGGAGGGCAACATGGATGTTCAACCATGTGGCAGCGTAACTGCTGTGGCTTATTATGTTGCAAAATACATATCAAAAAGTGAACCTACTGATGCTGGAGATGTCATAAGGGAAGCAATAAAAAAGCCAAGCGACAAGGAAATGACGTTTGGAGACAGTTATTATCTGTATCTATGGCCATACTATCGCAGAGATTAGTAAGTGCCCCAGAGTGTGCTTTTAGGTTGTGTCACCTTCCTTTAAAGATGAGCTCCAGGAAGGTCGTCTTTGTCAATAGCTGCCGGCCGGAGCAAAGATTCCGACTATTGCGCTTGGAAAGCGACGACAATTCGATCTACAATAATATTTTCGAGCGGTACCAGCAGAGACCAGATTATTTAGAAGAACTGTCTCTGGCTGAGTTTCCAGTCAGATTCGAGACAGTTTCCAGTGTGAATTTCTCAGAAGAAGACGGAGACCAAGAACTTCGCGATGAAATAGCATCGAATCCAAAATATATTAGATTAAGAGGATAAAAGGGTGGTAGCTTGTTTATCCTTAAATACCTCGATCAATAGATGGCCATTAAACAGTCTCTTTACATGTTTGGTATCCCCAACGAGGGGTTTCAGTTCTTTTGAAATTAGAAATGGGGAGATGGTCTACATATTTATTTGTGTTTTAAATTGTACTGTACAGTTATTAAAAATTAAACAGGCCGATTTATTAATGTTTTCATTAAACCGAAATTTCATTAAAACGAATTAATTTAAGCACCCCTA
Organism: Rhysida immarginata; assembly: GCA_023313115.1. NCBI lineage: Eukaryota > Metazoa > Arthropoda > Chilopoda > Scolopendromorpha > Scolopendridae > Rhysida > Rhysida immarginata. The sequence goes on from JAHWFO010053791.1 coordinate 214,642, forward strand.
AAATTTGTTATAACGAGGTTCGACCTGTATTGATAAGGCGGTCAAGCCAAATGTCATGATTAAAGGGGTTTTCATGAGAGAGAAGAAATTTTTGTTTACATCACTTGCCGACCGGCCTTACTTGTATTCTTGGTGTCGATATCTTCACAAGGGCCTCTGTAAGTAGTCAAGATCATCTTTTTTTGTGGGCATCCAAGTTATGATCGTGTCGAAGAAAAGTTCTTTTAAACGCTACCGTGGTCCCTACGTTGTGAAGCATGCTCTGAGCAATAGCAAACTTGTTTTTCGTGGGAAAAGGTTCAAAGATGCCAAAGTATATCCTGTACATCTTGTTTTTTTTTTCCTGCTGCCTTGTCGGCGTGCCTTGTCTGGTGCATGTTTGAAGTGTGGAATGCGTGTCCACAATCATCGTTCAAATGATATCTGCCATGTGAATGTCTCTGCTCTGTGGAAGTACCTATGAAGATTTCCTGTGACCGTTGTTATTGTGCTTAGTGGTGTTTTCAATTCTGCTTTTTCTCAATAAGAGTGTGCAACAAGTTATTCACCTGTGATCTTGTTTTACAAGCCGAAATGAATTGTGAAGTGAATTGTGTTTAGTGTTTTTAAACAGTGAAGTGTTTTTTTTAAATGTTGTGCTTCTAGTGTTAAGCTAGAAGAAGTTTATATTAATTTTTGCGTACTATTTGTTTAATAAAAACAAAAAAGAGGAAAAGTGTTTTTTCAAACCAAGCTTTTATAATGTTTTATTTAGTGGCAACAATAAAGCTTAATTTTGCAGCAATAAACAATAGATACATTTAACTCTCGCAATAACGAATTGTCCAATTGTCACAAGAAACAATTCGTAGTAATGAATTTATACCATTAGAACACGAACCAGTGAACCGATTTGAAATTTTTTTTCTTTATCATCAATTGTCATGATCCTGTGTATGTGTGTCAAGTGTCAGCTCCCTAGCTTGTCGGAAAGTTGGTTTAATATTGATTACAAGATATGACCTAAACAAACTAACATTGCAAGTTTAATAAAAGCCTTTAATTAATAATTAATAAAAAGGGGGAACTTTCTCTTATCTTTAGACAATTGTTTTTTTTGGGTTGTTTTTTTTTTGCTGTTTCGAACTTTCATTGGACTTTTTTTTTTCTAATTTTAATCCTATATAATGCTATTTCAGGCAATCATTAATGTTGATCATTTTAATAGTTGTTAATGTCTTTGAAGAGGGTAGCCACCTTTTCCTCTCATTGTTGTGTTCTTCAATTGTTTCTTGTTTATCGGAGAGTTATCATTTTTTGGGATTGATTCTTAATGTTATAATGTTATTCTCGTTGGCTACGGTATGAGGCAAAGCCAACTAGAAAGACAGCCCGGGGCACTAAAATGTCACATGACCAAAGTAGATCTAGCAACAATCCAATCTTCATTGTTTCTATCTTGGATTTCAACAATCGAGTGTTTTTTCATTTGTTGGAAACAATGAAGATTGGTTTGTTGCTAGATCTACATGGTCATGTGACTTTTTAGTGCCCCGGCCTGTCTTTTTCGTCGGCTATGGTATGAGGGATGTGACGAATTCAGTACGTCGTTTGTTTATCCTTTTTTTCCTTACCCAGTAATTAATTTTATCATGGTCTTTTAATAGGTTATGTTTTGCAAAGCGCCACCACCAGATCGCGCTAAAGCATTTCCTCCTAGATTTTTGGTATTGCAGACTTCCTTATGTT
>JAHWFO010053791.1:236369-327570 GCA_023313115.1 Rhysida immarginata
TAAACTGGGAAATTTATAAAGGCACTGATGTTTTAAAACCAACGAAAAAAGATTATGTGGTTAATTATAATGATAAAGGAAAAGAAAACACTCTTGATATGTTGTGGTTAAAGAGTGTTCTCCTTTCTTTTATCATAATGTAAAATTTCGATTTGCTAAGGTTATTTTTTATACAGGGTGTTTCAAAATTATGTACAATAAATTTAGTGACATATTCTTCAGGTCAAAAGAAGACGAAAATGTTCTATAGCACTTTGTCTGGAAACGATTTATTTACGCATTACAGCCAACTAAACCCGTGGCTCCAAATTACAGGAATTGTTCAAAGTGCCCGCCACCAGCTCGCACGCACGCTTCGGCTCGTTGCATGAGTGACCGTCTGATGTCATGGAAGAGTTCGTCGCCAGCATTACCAACGGTTTGGCATGCATTTCCAATTCGTTGTCGCAGATCCATAATGTTAGGAACTTCTGGGCTGTAGACGATCGTTTTCACATGACCCCACAGCAAAAAGTCCAAGGGATTAAGGTCGGGTGATCTTGCAGGCCAGGCTACCGGTCCACCTCGACCTATCCACCGATTCGTGTATGCAGCATTTAAGGTGTGCTCGCACAACATGACTGAAATGTGCTGGAGCGCCATCATGCATGAACCACATGTTAGATCTTATCAAAAGAGGAACATCTTCCAGTAATTCTGGCAATGCATTCTGCAGAAACAAAAGATACGTTCGCCCAGTCAATCGTGGCGGCAACACATAAGGGCCAATTAAGTTATTTCCGACAATTCCACACCAAATGTTCACGGAGAAACGCTCTTGATGCGCTCGAGCTCTGGTAACATGCGGGTTGGCTTCTGCCCAATGTTTCTGGTTGTGAGAATTTACGATTAGTGTCCGGGTGAAGGTTGCTTCGTCCGTGAAAAGTTGCAGTGTTGGGTCGAAACGCTGGAACTGCTAAAATATCGTCCGCTAACTACCGTGCTTCCCTACTGTATGATATTGGATTACTCGCAAACAAATCGTTTCCAGACAAAGTGCTATAGAACATTTTCGTCTTCTTTTGACCTGAAGAATATGTCAAAAGAAGACGAAATTTATTGTACATAATTTTGAAACACCCTGCATAATTTGAAAGGTTATTACAAATTTTATTTACTTCCTTTTTAAAAAAAAACAACACAAAATAAGTTATAATTCATGTGTAGGTAAAGACAGGAATAATAGTTAATTCCGTTCATAACAAACTTTTGCTCCTAGAAATAGGAAATTGTTATTTGTTGGCTAATGTGCTAGTTAAAAATGTTAATAAAGGGTGATTGATAAACTATAGATAACAATATGATGCATTATATTTAATAGTAAGTATAGCTGTACCGCAAGATTTAGAGCCCTGAGTAGAATGATCGAGTAACAGAAAAAGAGGAGTACGGCTCTTGCTCAAGACCACTGTTGAAACGATGAATTATTACACATTATTGAGTTTTCGCTGACGCATTTTGTCTTCAGAGCAATGATTAAATTTAATTGTTATTTTACAAGATTTTTTTTTATTAATTTGTTTATTTATTTTATTTTATTTATTCACTTAGTCTAGTTTATTTAATTGACTAATTATTAGCTTTATTTAGTTCATTTTTTGTATTTGTTTATCATTTAATTAATTTATTCTTATTTTATTATTTTAATAAAATTTTAGTTATAATATTTTATTTATTTAATTTAATTTTATTTATCCAATCCCATCAAATTTTATTTCATTTTATTTACACATTAATTTTTATAGTTTTTTTTCATTGAAATGCCAAACTGTATAATGCATTTATAAACATTACAACAATGCTACTCTTGAGTCTCATTTTATGCTTATAAAGAATATACTTCAACGTTGGATTCAAATGTTTTTGGTTCATCTTTGGATTTTATGGTGTATAACCATTAATAAAAATAGACCTATTAAATTAATCACGCAATTAAAAATAATTTTTTGAACTTATTTTAATCTTAACACATAAATCTCAAAATAAAACCGTTAATTTCTGTGTGAAAATTTATACAACGAATATATACGAATCCTTTTTTTAAAATAAGGATTTAGCATAATTTTAGAAATATCAAATTTAACGTAATTTTAAAGTAACATGCATTTAACATAATCGAAAATTAATAAAACAGTTTTAATTTTCTTGAATGGGATTCGAACGGATTTTCAGCACTAGCCTATATGTGTGATCTTTGTCTTCTTCATCATCCCACCAGTGGTCATCAGAATCCTTAAAAATTACTGTTTGAATAATTAGACAGTCGAACCTCGATAAGTGGATAGCCTCGAGACCAGAAGAAAATATCCACTTATCCGGAGTAGGGGGTTTTTGTTTAAAAAAAAAAGTATACTACTCAATACTAATTGATTTAAACAGTGTCTAATGTTTAATTTAACAGAATAAAATTATCAAATTGTCACAAAACAGAAGAAGTTTTGCATTCGCATTTGTTGATGGATATTTTCAACCACTGATCCGACAAGTCTCCTGCCATTCATAGAGTAACTATGCTAACTTAATGCTATGTTATAGAGAAAAATTTATTATTATTTAATCCCCAATTTTGAACCGTACTTTTACATCATCAAGACATTATTATCTACACCTTTCTATCTGATCCAGGGGAAAGTTTTTACGTTTTTGGAAATATTGCAATTGGCGCTCAGATTAATGTATAAATGAATTTTTTATTCATCGAAATGATCTCCATCATTATCAACAACCTTCTCCCAACGAGACACTAAATCATAAATTCCTTTTATATAAAAGTCACGAATTTTACAGTTGAAAAACGCACCCAGTTCATGTTCTGGCTCTTCTTTTGCCTTGAAGCACTTGTTTCTCAAATGGTTATCGAGAGATCGGAAAGGGTGATAATCTGTTGGAGAGATATCCGGAGAGTACAGTGAATGAGGTAACACTTCCCAGGCAAGTTTGTTTATTGCCTGACAGGTCAGCTTTGCCGTATGCGGATATGCGTTGTCATGAAGAAACACAACACGTTTACGGTTCACAAGAGCTGGCTGTTTTTGCTTGATTTTTTCGGTTGTACATTGAAGCTGACCAACATACACGTCTCCTGTGATAGTTTGTCCTCAATTTTGGAGCTCATAATGAATTACACCAGCTGTTGTCTACCAAACAATCAAGATAATCTTCAGGACGCTCATCGCCGGTTCTAAATTTTTTGAACCAATTCTGTGCCGTCCGATCGGTGACAGAATCATCACCGAATGCTGTACAAATTTTACGAGCATCTCTGCTGCTTTATGGCCAAGTTTAAATTCATACGATAGGCAGGCTCGAATTGTTGGTGATGTAGGTGCCATTTCAGACGTTTTTTCAAAATAAAATTGAATGTTTTCACTTAGACAAGTAAGTGCAAAAGAATGACCAATCTTTAATGTATGAAAAATTTGCATTATTGAAAACGTCCTACGAGAAGATTGTAACCATTCAAAAAGTAAGGGTGAAAAAACGAAAAAACTCTCCCCTGCACCTGACACATACATACACTACATGATCAAAGGAGTTGGGACACCTGTTGCTCTACCGTAAAGCTGCAAAAAGCTTCAATCAGTAGTGTTTAGGACCACCCCGAGCTGCTATCACTGCCTCCACCCTACATGGCATATCCTGAAGTTATTATAATTCTTTAATATTCTATTTGCTTTTAGAGAATTATCCTTTTTTGCTTTGATAAAGGATAGTCTCTATCCGAAACGTCAGCTTTTTATTTTGATTTTGATTAATTATTTTTGTTTATTATGTCTTTTTTTTATTTAATTTGTATTTTTAATTAATAACTATTATTCAAAAATGGTTAACAAATAATTTAATACCATATCTTTCAGAAAATTCCACCGTTGTTTTAGATAATGCTGCATACCACAGCATTCACATTAATAAACCTCCAACTTCTTCGACCAAAAAAGCAGATATTATTAACTGGTTAAGAGGTAACAACATCCCTTTTCCTGATAACCTCTTAAAAGCACAATTATTATTATTATTTGTTAAAAGTATATATAACAAACCCAGCAAATTGTATATTGTGGATATGTTACTGTCTGAAAATAGTCATAGTGTTCTTCGGCTATCTCCATATAATCCGGTTTTAAATCCTATAGGATTAATTTGGAAAGACTAGTGAAAGATTTTATAAAAGAAAAAAACATATCCACTGTCAGTCAGGCTTCGATATTAAACCTCTTGAAACAGCATTTATAACGATAGGAGAAGAAGGATGGAAATTATAATAAAAAAAATGAAAATGAATATTGGGAAAAAGAAGGATTAATAGAGAATAATATTTAAGATACAGTACAAACCTTGCTAAGCGTATACCTGATAAGTGCAAAATCCGCTTAAGTGGATACAAAGTGTACGGTCCCGTTTTTCTGTAGTTGATTTCAACACATTTTAAGTCCGCTTAAGTGGATACCGGATAAGTGGATAAATTTCTATGCTAAAATTTATGTAAACTCCTGTTAACTGTATAAAATAACTTAAAATGCACTGTCTGTCATTACAGACACATTCTCTCTATTGTATCTGGTGATTGGCAGACTTTCTGTGTAATATGCATACTCCGCTTATAATAGCGACATATCTTTTGTTTTGTGATAACTGATAATTTTATTTTGTTAAATGAAACATTAGACACTATTTAAATCAATTAGTATCGAGTAGTGTACTTCTTTTAAACGAAAACCCCCTATTGTGTTGATAAGTGGATATTTTCTTCCCGTCTCGAGGCTATCCACTTATCGATGTTCGACTGTATAATTATTCAAACAGGAATTTTTAAGGATTCTGATGACTGGTGGGATGATGAAGAAGACAAAGATCACACATATAGGCTAGTGCTGAAAATCCGTTCGAATCCCATTCAAGAAAATTAAAACTGTTTTATTAATTTTCGATTATGTTAAATGCATGTTACTTTAAAATTACGTTAAGTTTGATATTTCTAAATCTATGCTTATAATTTTATGTTATGCTTTCTAAATTTTATGTTATTTTAAAAGAAGGATTCGTATACGATAAATTTTCACACAGAAATTAACGGTTTTATTTTTAAATTTATTTGTTAAGATTAAAATAAGACAAGTTCAAAAAATTATTTTTAAATGTGTAATTAGTTTAATAGGTCTATTTTTATTAATGGTTATATACCGTAAAATCCAAAGATGAACCAAAAACATTTGAATCCAAAGTTGAAGTATACTCTTTATAAGCATAGAATGAGACTCAAGAGCCGCATTACTGTAATGTTTATAAATGCATTATACAATTTGGCATTTCAATGAAAAAAAGCTATAAAAATTAATGTATAATAAAATGAAATAAAATTTGATGGAATTGGATAAATAAAAATAAATTAAATAAATAAAATATTATAATTAAAATTTTATTATAATATTAAAAAAAAGAATACATTAATTAAATGATAAACAAATACAAAAAATGAAATAAATAAAGGTAATAATTAATTAATTAAATAAACTAGACTAAATGAATAAATAAAAATAAAATAAATACACAAATTAATAAAAAAAAAAATCTTGTAAAATAACAATTAAATTTAATCATTGCTCTGAAGACAAAATGCGTCAGCGAAAATTCAATAATGTGAAATAATTCATCGTTTCAACAATGGTCTTCAGCAAGAGCCGTACTCCCCTTTTTCTGTTATTCGATCATCCCACTCAGGGCTCTAAATCTTGCGGTACAACTATACTATGTCGGACAATGAAATTTACCCAGGGGAATGATCAAGCTTCACTGTAAAGCGCATTTTGCGTTAGCTTTTCCTATCTCACAGTAACAATGAACGAGCACGCATCTAAAGCTTCAGTAAGTTGAGTCTATTCAGTCAGGAGGAGGAATCCAGTACAAATACATCCAACAATACTATTACTGGCTAATTTTTATTGTCGGATAGAGGTCATCGGCAGTGGTTTAGTGGAGGCCTAGGCGGACATATCCTAGAGGCTTGAACACTCGCTTACTAAAGCTTTCAGGACGAGAAGCAGTAAATAGAATTTAACAAACATGTTGAACGAAACAGTACTCTTTTTACTATTTAAAAAGCATAGCCATTAAAAAACGATGTAGGCTGTCTTGACTTAAACCAAACCTCTGTCAACCCATCTTGCCGTACGAAATAATGGTAAAATAGGAAAAAAAGAAAACGGAAGTTAACAAACATCTCAGATTAATAATCACTCTCATAATACAATATTTAAATATTTATTATCCATAAATATTTATCCACATTTAACAAAAATTATTTGTTGCATACGTCATTAGTTTCATAAACGGAAAATAAAACAAAAAAAATAACTAAGGTTAAATAACTAAGGTTATTCTATTGTATAATGTTGTTAAAGAATTTTATTTTACATGAAACGACCATTTCTCATTTGCGTTTTGTTGTTAATGATGGCAAATTCCAGTGAACAGTTTTCTCATGACATTAATCTTTAAAAAATTATATAGTCAAATTACGGTAGAATTTTGATTACTCCAAAGTTAATTTCTTCAATTAACTCTGCAAGTCGAAGGCAAATTTTTTTCTTAAATTCTTTTCTTAAATTCTTAAATTCTCAAATTCTTTTCTTAAATAGAAAACATCCAAAACTAGAGGAATTATATTTTTTCTTCAACTTCAGCTTTTAAGTTTCTATTTCGATATTAAAACAAAGTTCTACACACTGTAACTTTATTTTACTCGTTCTTTCGGTAATTTATTTTACGGAAATAACAATAAATTGATTGTGCAGTGTAAGACTGTCTCATTTAAAACTATTCTAGTCTTGTTAACGAAAAGAATAACGTGTCTATCCACTAATTTATAATTTATTGGATAATGGCTGAAAATAGGCATAGTCGTAGCATTAATGCATCGAAAAAGCTGAACTCTTCCTCATAAGCTTTGAGGAGAAGCCTAGTGCGAACCCCGTATTAAGCTGCTTACCTCAACTTAATTGTTAAGTTTGGTCTCCCACCAACGTCTGTCCCGAACAATGAACTCACTGCTCCAACAGATTATAAGCTTCCACCGTGTTGCCCGCTCAACAATGAGCGAGTACTCGATAATCTAGCATACGCTGCCCCTGCTGCCTGGCTAAATTTCAGGTTCACTCCACTTTGGCCCCTTCCACTTTCGCCCCTTCCACTTTGACCCCGTCCACTATCGCCCCTTCCACTTTCACCCCTTCCACACTCGCCCCCTGCAAAAATACTTTTAAGACCCACTTTCATAAAAAGACCCTGCAGAGAGGTTAACAAGTCAAATAGAAAACTAAGAATTCAGTTATTTAGAATACTTACCTAACCTAATCCACGAAATTCTCCTTTTATTTAAGAACGATTTAAATTAAAGCTTTCCTAAAATCTAAATTGTTTTAAAAGAAATAATAGAGTTTAGAAAATAAAAAAAACGCAAACAATGTTTTAAAAACAAGAAAAAGATGATTTATTAACACATTTTCCCTAAACGTCTGTTATGTGTAACAAACATAAGTACATTAACACATAATATAATATATAATATTTATTAAATCATTTATGTTTTATTCATTTAAAATTCCATGGTTCGCACAGTATTCGTTAGCCTGATTATTATAGGCCCAAGGTTTTCAAAAATTTTTGAACAAGTACCACCCCACAAGGACAGTAAACTGAAGTACCACTGTCAATGAATTCTTAACAAACGTTCGTGCTGTTTTGAAGAAAAATCAATCTATAATTACAATAATTAAGACGTTATAGTGTTACTACACTAATTAAAGAAGTATTTTAAATAAATACAAGGTGTAAAACCACTAGTGGTGGGAGATTCCCGATTCCGAAACTCGATTTCTCGATTCCTGAGTGGAATCGATTCTCGATACCATAATACCAAATAATCAATCAATCTAACTTTTTTTATCTGCTTCACAATACATTGTTATAATATTTATGCTTCACAACATGTTTGTTATTGTTTGTTATTAAATAAAAATTCATGAATGGCTTCTTCTATGTGTTTATTTTGCTACTCTTTTAACCACGGAAATAAATTACAATAAACAGATTTAAGTTTAATATTTTTAAAAATAGATTCAATTTTTCGCAATAATCGATTAATCGATTCTGACCCTCTGAGATACGATTCAATTTGTCAGGGAATCGCCTACCACTAAAAACCACTTAAAACATTTGGGTGATTATTCGTGAAAAACATTGCTTGAAGTACCATCACAGTTTGAAACCTTGGCTATGTTGTATTCAAGTTACCTGCGTATAGCCTTAGCCTCTCTTGAGGCCCTTGATAAAATATACAGGGCGAAAGTGAAATTACCATATAATGGCGCCGGGGCGAAAGTGGACTTCGGGGGCGAAAGTGGAACGGGCAAAAATTTAAGGGGCGAAAGTGGAGGACAGCAAATTTCATTGTCGGATATAGTACATGGTGCAATAATTATTTAATCTTTATGTGAGTTAAATATCATCTCAAAAGTTACAAAATTTATAAAAATTCTTAAATGTGGATAATTAATCTTTTTTCCTTACATGCTCGTTTATCACATTGGATTATTAACTATAATTCGCATATGGATTTTATAAAAAAAATGGTGGTAGTAAATTGGAAAACCGGAAATATATTTAGTAAATGAATTACACATTCCCATACATGTTAAAAAATTTACGAAGAAAAAAAAGTTATCGAAGATGGGATTTGAACTCGTACCTGGCAAACAGAAATTGTGCGCTTTACCACTTGACCACCTCAACAAGATAAAAATCTGTGCTACAATTAGGATATTTATAAAGTGTAGTCAATTATAACAAATTCTATGAATTTTTTCTCGGAAAATTTTGAGAAGTGCGTCGAGTGGCTTTGCATGTATGTTTAATTTGGTGAAAGCTACATGTGCAATTTTTTGTTTTTTATCAAAATCGGTGAGTCAGAGTACTCAGGTTCTCCTTGTAAGTGCCAGTGTTTGCTTATGTATGGGAGAATTGTCGTCGATGAAGAGGACGACTTCATCCTGGTAGAATGCTCGGACCATCGGTTGTATTAAGTCATTTAATATATGAATACTATTTAATAGTATTAAAGCTCGTCATACGACGATGCCACAACAGGCGAATCGTGTAATTCCATTTTAATTATAAAATTTCGCCTGTGATAGGACTATGATAATTGAGACGGCTGCCAATAATAAATAAAAATGTTTACTTAGTTTTCAAACCTGCTTATTCGTTAAGGTCGCGGGGCAGCGCTCGAGATTTTCCGCCATCAGGTTCATGTCCTCAAAGGTAATACCCAAGCAACTCGAACCCAGATAATCAATGTAATTTAGCCACATAGTTCTAGGCCGAAACTTGGTCTCTTATGAGACATACTTCTCCTCTTCTTCCGCGACCTCCACGATCACCTGACCTAACCCCATGATTTTTTTTCTTATGGGTTTACGACCAAGTTTATGTTTTTGTACCCCCTCTACCCCCACCCAGCCCGTTGCCATGTGACTTAACTAAACCACCGACTTGGAAAGTAGCAACTGCCTAGGAAGACGGTTTTGCGGCATACGTACATGTGGCCAAACCAATGCACTTGAGCCTCTCAATGCGAAGAAGTAGCGGTTCAGCACCTAAAGACTGCCTTATTGTGATGCTAAACACTATCTTGTAGGAAACACCTGTCCACCTCTCAGATCTCATTTCGGCACTATTTCTGTCATTACCCAAGACTCATGACCACAGAAAGGAATGGGGACAAAGATTTGAAAACAGACAGCTTGGGTTTCTTTCCTAGCTCAACGGATCACCACAGTTCGCGTCAGACACAGCTTGCTGCACCGATCCGAGCATACAATAAATAATGTTATTGCTTTTGATTTTATTCGAAAGCCCGGCGTACAAAGGTTACTGCAATACTGGAAACTGCAAGTTCGATTTTATTTGTAAAAAATTTCCTCCAGAATAGTCATAATTGGCAGGATTGCGATAATTGACAGTATTGCTACTACTAAAAAAAGTCACTGTCAACATGAGAGTGATACTAACACAATGTGTCCTGTTACGATGGGACAAAGTCACTACTTTCAATTTGACAGTTATAACCTAACACAAAAACACATTTACAACTATTAGATGTAAACTTTGTTCTTCAGTGAAAATGGCTCGTCGGTCTCTTTTATTATTTTTATCTCCCTCAATTGCTCTATTTCTCGGCAGACCATTTCTGGGGGGCACGATCACTATATTTTAAAACTAAAAAAATAATTATACACATATAATGAATATTAAAAAAAAGAGAAAAAAAGTTATTTGCTTTGCATTTTTTTCGATTTGATTGTTTATTTTTCTAATTTATCGATTTTTTCTTTTTTTATTAATTTGTACAACTGAAAAATTATTACTATATAAAATGCTAAATCCTCCTGCTCCATGCCCGTTTCCATGGTGCCGAGCAACAATACAACCTTCATTGTTTCGAACAATGAAAAAACAGTAATTGTTAAAATCCCAAAAATCGCAGCTGACAAATAAGACTATACTCTGTCTCACGATATGAAAAAAAAGTGCAAGGCAGCATGGGAAAGCTCATCACTACTTTTTCACCTCCGCCCCGTAAAATAGTCTCCGACTGCGCACGCGTAGTGTTCAAAAACATGAAGCACTGTTTCAGTTTCATTTTAGCCTTTATGGATTCAGTTTCCTTTTTATTAGTTGCGCGTTGATCTGAATGAGACGACAATTGGTAACGGGGCTTTCCCATACTGCCTTGCAGCTTTTTTCATATAGTGAGACAAAGTATAGATTAAAAAAAATCATATCCTTTCCGTAGGTTAACGGTTCATAAATATTAGGGAAATTTCCTTCATCAAGTTTCCCTAAAAAATATATTGACATCATAGTTTTAACTATAGTAACTACATCTATTGACATTTAAAAATAACAGACTAAAATAAATAAATTAATTAAATTAAATCCTAAGTAATTTTAGTTTTTCTAAATTATGAAATTTATTACATTTTTTATGATTCTTAGTTTTTATTTAAATAAAAAATAATAAATTTCAGATAAAATTTTGAAATTGAATAAGAAATTGTTTCTGAAATAAATCAATTCATCACAAGTAGATAACATTAGCTTTTACATTTTATGATATTCGTTAAAGGTGTATAGTAATAATTTTTCAGTTGAATAAATTAATAAAAAGGAAATTTCATAAATTAGAAAAAAAATCAAATCCAATAAAATAAAAACCATATAACATTTATTTTTCTTCTCATTTTTTGATATTTATTACATGTGTATAAGTGAGTTTTTTTGTTTTAAAATATAGTGGTCGTGCAATATGCTACCAAAACGTTCTGCCGAGAAAAATTGAGCAATGAGGGGGGCAAAAAAAAGTTGGACGAGTCATTTAGGCTGAAGAGCAAAGATTTACATCTAACAGTTGCAGAATTTTGGTATTAGGTTATAACGGTCAAACTGACAGTAATGACTTTGTCACATTGTAACAGGACACGTTTTACTATTGGCAATACTGTCAATTATCACAGTCCTGTCACAGATGAAATTTTATAAAAATAAAATCGAACTTAGTTTCCACTGGTGCGGTAACCGACGTACGCTGGGCTTGCGAAAAAAATCAAAAGCAAGTATATAGCATTATTTATTGGATGCTCGGATCCGTGCAGCAAGCTGTCTCTGATGCGTACTGTGATGATCCGTTGTAACAAACTTGAGCTAAAAAAGAAAGCCAAGCTGTCTGTTTTTAAATCTCTCTTTGTCCCCCATTCTCCTCCATGGTCATGAGTCTTGGGAATGACCGAAAGAGTGCCGAAATGAGATCTTGAGAGATGTGGCACATGTTCCCTATCAGATAAAGGTTCAACATCACAATAAGGTACTCGTCAGGTGTTGAGCCCTACTTTTCCGCATTGAGAGGGCTCAGTTGCGTTGGTATAGTTAAAAATACTGGAAAGGGACTTCTCCCCTTTTCAGTACTTTAGGTATGGCCACATGCATGGATGGCGCAAACTGTCTTCCTAGACCTGAGGACATGCCTGATGGCGGAAAACCTCTAGCGCTGTCCCCGCGACATTAACGGAAAACTAGCAGGTTTGAAAACTAAGTAAGTAAAACGACAATCGAACAGTGAAGTGTACATTTCTTCGGGTGGGACGAAAGCAGCGCTTTCACGAAGCTCACCCTACCAGAATAAATACCACATGAAATACACTGAAATAGACAAGAAGCCTGACTAACCCCAGAGGTCTTCCACAAGTAAGTAAAATTCTTCAGCCTCGCTTTCATATTGGCAGCGAATTAATTAATATTGGCAGTCCTGTCAATTATCACAGTCCTATCACAGGTGAAATTTTATAGTTAAAATCAAATTTACAGATTCATCTGTTGTGGCACCGTCGTATGAGAGCAGGTGCAAGAGCAGGTGAATCTGTAAATTCTATTTTAATTATAAAATTTCGTCTGTGATAAAACTGTGATAATTGACAGGACTGCCAATATTAATTAAGTTGCTGTCAATATGAATGCGAGGCTGAAAATGTTTTCTTACTTAGTTTACAAACCTACTTATCCGTTAAGGCCGCGGGGGCAGCGCTCGAGATGTCCCGCCATCAGGGGCATGTCCTCAATGGTAATGCCCAAGCGACTCTCTCAGATGCTCTATGTAGTCTAGCCACCTAGTTCTATGCCGACCCCTTGGTCTCTTATGTGACCACAGACTTGAAAAATAGCACCTGTCTGGGAAGAAAGTTTGCGGCATCCGTACATGTGGCCATACCGAAGTAACTGAGCCCTCTCAATGCGGAGAGGTAGCGGCTCAACATCTAAAGACTGCCTTATAGTGATGCTGAACACTCTATCTAGTAAGGAACATCTGTCGAACATCCCAGGATTTTCATTTCGACACTCTTTTGGTCATTATCCAAGATTCATGACCATAGATGAAAATGGGGACAAACATGGATTTGAAAACAGAGAGATTGGCTTTCTTTCCTAGCTCAGGTTTGTTCCACGGATCACCACAGTTCGCGTCAGACACAGCTCTTTTGATTTTATTCGAAAGCCCGGTGTACGACGGTTACCGCAACAGTGGAAACTGTAAGTTCGATTTTATTTTAAAAACAGTTGATCTGTGACAGAACCTGAAGTTATTAGCAGGCGCACCTGTTAATAACCAATAAATGGGACGTTATTTCAAGAAGTTGTTGAAGCTTCTTCGCATGTCACCTGCCATCCACAGAGTAGCAAAACCAGCTTGTGAAACTTCAATTTTAACTGCGGAAAACTCATAAACGGTTCGTTATCCGAACTATGTTTATATGAACTTTTGTTTTCATCTCGCTGTGGGGAATAGCATCAGAAGTTTGTGACGGGGGTTTAGATATACCCTGTATTTTAAAACTAAAAAAATTAATTATTCATATTAAATATATTATATATAATGAGAAAAACATAATGATATTTGCTTTTGATTTTATTCTATTGGAGTTTTTTTCTATTTTATGACTTTTCCTTTTTATTAATTTATTCAATTGAAAAATTATTACTATGCACATTTAATGAATATCATAAAATCTAAAAACTAATGTTACCTACTTGTGACTTGAATTGTTAATCAATTTCAAAATTTTATTTAAATGTTTATATGTTTTATTAAAATTAAAAGATAAGAATCGTATACATGTAATGAATTTCGTAATTTAGAATAGCTAAAATTACTTACTTAGGATTTAATTTGACTTTTTTATTTATTTCATTGTGCTATTTTAAATGTCGACAGTTATATATAGGTAAATCTTTGACTACAATATACTCGTATTTTGAACCGTAGCCTACGAAAAACATACAAAAGATTTTTTCAATAGTCTCCTTCGTCAGCTACGATTTTTGGATTTTAACAATCAGTGTTTTTTCATTTGTTGGAAACAATGAAGATTGTATTGTTGCTCGTCATTATGGAAACGGGCACGGAACAGGAGGATTTAGCATTTTATATATAAGATACTGAGCAGAAGTTAGAAAGCCTTGAATTCGATGAAGACGTCCAGCACCACCAGCACAAAACCATCCCCAAGCAGGCACACTGAAACATCCACTGCGAGCTACTTCATTAACGAAGTCTTCATGAAGTCGTTCTCCTTTTCTCCTCCATATTTTCACCCGACCATTGTTTCTAAGTTGGATGCACGTTTCGTCTGTAAATACTGCACTCCTCCAATCATCAGTAGTCGTCGGCAGGTGTTCCAGGGCAAATCCTACTCGTTCATTTTTATGGGCTTCAGTAAAACTTCCTGTCTAGCAGACTAATAGTTGTGAATTCACATCTCGTGCAATCGCTTTCCGCTGTTCGTTCAGAAATGTTGAGCTCTAATTCTTGAACAATGTTCCGTGCAGATTTTCGGGGATTCTGTCGGGAAAGAGTGGCTAAAGCTGCATCTTTTGTTTTCTAGCTGCATGTTTTGTTTTCTTTTGGGGATTTAGAAACTGCTTTTCGTTTTCTAGCACATCTTTGTTTGTCGTTTATGCAGTTGCCCTTCTCCAAAAACTTGATGTAAATGTTTGCAACCGTTTGTTTGTTGCAGCCAACTATAGAAGCAATTCGCCAGTTTGAATAAAATCCTGTTTCCTTCAAGCCTACAATTCTGCCTCGTTCTGCATCATTTAGATCTAAACAAGCAAGAGCTTTGGCTCATTTTGACTACATAGGACGAGATAGGTTACTGCTATGAGCATCATCGCCACATTAGTATGCTTTTAATATTTATAAACGCACTATACTTAGTTTACCGTAAGCAAAAAAATAAAAATAACTAAGGTTAAATAACTAAGGCTATTTTATTGTATAATGTTGTTAAAGAGTTTTATTTTACATGAAATGACCATTTCTCTTTTGCGTTTCGTTATTAATGATGACAAATACCAGTGAACAGTTTTTTCATGACATTAATCATAAAAAAATTATATAGTCAAATTACGGTAGAACTTTGATTACTTCAAAGTTAATTTCTTCAATTAACTCTGCAAGGCAAATTCTGTTCCTTTGGTTGCAAACCTTCAAGTTAAATAGAAAACATCCAAAATTATATTTTTCCTTCAATTTCAGTTTTTAATTTTTTATTTCGGTATTAAAACAAAGTTATATACACTCTAACTTTCTTTTACTCGTTCTTTCATAGAAATAACATTAAATAGATTGTGCAGTGTAAGACTTCTCGTTTTAAATTAGTCTATTGTTATTAGCGAAAAGAATAACGTGTCTATTATCCACTATTTTATATATTAACGTAATGGCTGAAAATAGGCATAGTCGTAGCATCGAAAAAAACTGAACCCTTCCTCATATGCTTTGAGGAGAAGCCTAGTGCGAACCCCGTATTGAGGCTGCTTACCTCAACTTAATTGTTAAGTTCGGTCTCCCACCAAGTTGGTCCCAAACATCGAACAATGAACTCAACTGCTCCAACAGATTTGACGCTAAGCTTCCAACCTGTTGCCCGCTCAACAATGAGCGAGTACTTGATAATCTAGCATACGCTGCTCCTGCTGACTGGCTAAATTTCATTGTCGGATATAGTATATTTGAATCAATTTGGATTATCTTTAATTTTACGTTATATTCATTCATGACACATCATTCCACATTGTTTGATATATTACATGCCGTATCTTAGCATTGAAAGTTCCAATGAACCATAATGGTTCCACTAAACCGGGTGCCTTTGAACCAATTTCGACACTCATTAATTTTACGTTACATTCATTCATGACTCATCATTCCAAGTTGTTTGATATATTACATGCCATATCTTAGCATTGAAAATTTTTGACGGTGTCATAAGGGTACCATTGCAGCACGCGCCATTGTATCGATTACAACCACTTACAAAATGGTTCATTCGTGGAACCATATTTATCAATTGACGAAAATAGTAATTAATAACCGCTTCTATCTCGTCATTACGATTTGGTTGATGTATTATTTACTATATCTTCCCATTGAAAATTTCTAGTTGGGGTCGTGAAGATACCATTTGTGCATATGCTATTGAACTGATTTAGATAATATTTGTGATTGGTTCGTGCCATGAACCATATTCATCGACTGACGAAAATAGATTTTGTAAATCTTTCATAGCCTTGGAGGAGTTAGAGTTAGACAGACTGACACATTTCTCCACACTGATAGCATAAAGCACCTTTCGATACTTAATAACATTCTCGCGAAATTAGTTTTCTAAAATACAACAAACCATATAGCTTACGACGTTTAACACAAACCAACTTACCTACAATTAAAATAGAGTACATTTTAGAATTAAGACCAAATCTTCTATTTTATGTCTTATGCTGACATGCCCATCTTCGCCGAGTTTTTCAAGGGAAAATGAAGGCGGGGTATCAGCATCTATATATTCTAAGTATATACCAATGTTGGTTGAAGGTTTGATCCTGGGACTTGTTAATTGTCATTGCATAAGTTGGAGGAACGGGATATTGTCGTCGTTGGAAGTCTACTAAATGATCAGTCGCCTGTAACGGTATTCTTGGTATTAAAACGAATTGCCTGCGTTATCCCCACTCAGTATTGTAGCTTGTATTGAACCTGATTATTCGGAATTGGCTTTTGTATTTAAAGAAATAAAAAGTAACCAAATTACATGTGGATATGAAATCAGCAAAAACAAGACGCCACCGCTTATCCACAACAAGGTTTATTCACTCGAAATACGTATTCATGGTGAATGAACCTTGTTGTGGAAAAGCGGTGGCGGCTGTTGTATTGTTTAATACCCAAAACGTTCAACCTAATGACCGTCGACGCTACAATTTACCGACAACTTCGGACTTTGATGTGGTTTTTTACCTGGCAGGGAGTCAGTGCATATTGTGATATTATTTTGCGCCAATGCACAGAAAGTCGAGTTCGTCGGATTTTAGAAAATCACCCATGATATGACCCTCTGCACTATGTGCCTATGTTTCCGTACGGAACGCAAGGGTGGCATATTTCTGTGCAGAAGAAGAACAATGCTCATACCAAACAAGTTACATAAACCAGTTTTATGCTAAGGATTTTTTAAATTCGTTCCGTAAATGTTTAAGCTCGGCGAAGACGGACATATATAATAAAAATCGTACCTTTCCGTCTTTGCCGAGCTTGTCAAGGCAAAACGAAGACGGGAAACAAAGTTGTTTCTGTTTAAAAAGTGTATTCTGAAGGATTCGAACCCACAATATCAAGGTTGTCGAACACGCCATGTAACCAACGCGCATTGCAAAAATAGAAGTAATTTTTATTTCATCACAAAGGTGTTTGTTCCCATAAGCAACATTAAACACCCATAGATTATAAGAAATATATTTAGTAACTCGCATGTCCAGGATCTGCCTTTGCATAGCAATTCTGCATGTTGCGATGGAATGGGGGTATTACATATTGAAGTTACATTTAGATCCAGGCCTAGCTTGAACATTGAATGTGCCGTTCGCCCGACCAAAGTGCTGCAATTCCACTCGTTGCCGTTGCCAGGGAAATTTGCCTTCCAATCGAACAGTCGTCAGCACTTTTTCCAGCAAAAATGATTTACCGGTTTCGCCAGGACAACAGCAGAGTCTCCCTTATGCTCATTGCATAACGCATTTAATATATGTGATTGTACACAATCGGCTGTTATTCATTTAAGAGCGATATTTGAGCCACCAACTCTTGGAATCTTGTCCGAAGGTATGCAGGCTCTAGTGATACCAGTGGATTTGAATCCTGGAACGCTTCAACTTCTTGATCAGCAAACTGATGTAATTGAGACATCTCTGGATAATCCTTTGTTCGGCGTTCTTTGTTCGTCAGATATTGCTCCAAATCTCTTAATGTGAGATACAGCACTCGAAGATTGGTTGTTGCTTCTGAGTTGAATTGATGTTGATGATCTTCTGACAACGCGTCTGCACAACTATTCCACATTCGCTTAGGTTCCTGGGGACTTACAGTATGCCAAAATTACTGCAAATAGATGTCCGAGTTGTCAAATCTGGAAAACAATTGCTTCGCGCATCGCATGCAACGATGCCATTCTTCATCGTCCTTTAGCAGTCTTAGAAGTTTGAAGTCTCCTGGAAAGTATCTTGTAATACACCAACAACTCTTCGAAGTTCTTCAAATGATTTTGGACCACGAACATAGCATAGCAATCGATGCTATCGACTGCCATATTCCATTGGATTCGCAAAGGCTTCTTCGACTTCCGAGATTGTCTGAAATTTCACCTCGTCAGCGCTATTACCCTAATCATTAGAAATTTTTAATCACACTGTTTACTAATTGTTATTAACACGCATTTGCTTTTGTTAGCATTAAAGCCCGTCTTACCACAACAGTCTAATCTGTAAATTTGATTTTAATTTAACGCAAGTAAATTTTTTTTATTAAGGCCTATTGTTTCGGAAACTTTGCCTCTTGGTCCGTGCATATTGTTGCTCATGCATTGTCACTTCATGACGGACGGATCAAGCAAAATATATACCGGGTGATCCAAAAGTGTTTGCTTTCCAGCAATTCAATGCTTTCATAAGAATCACGAGACATGCCCAAACACTGAAAATGTTGTTAACAGTGTAAAAAAATGTAATACACTTTCGGATCGCCCGGTATATTGATTATTTTCCTCTTTTTCTTTATAAAAATAGAAATTTCCGAGGCATACTTAGGACTAAGAGGCTAACGCACTAAATTGGGGCGCAACAGACACCCTCTCCGAACACAAAAAAAAATTATTTATATATAATTTTCTTTTTTTTTCTTTTTTTTCCGAATCTTTTTTTTAACAGAATTCTAGAGAACCCCTTAGCCCATCCATAAGAAACAATAAGAAAACGAGAAACTTTACTACTCTTCAATATGTACTCAATAAAAAAAATCAGGTAAACGACAGTCTAAAAAATTACTTGCAAGGGAGCAGCCTAAAAGAATCCACTCTAAATTGACTCGTAAAACAAATTTCTATCTTAACCTTCTACGTAGCGCGAGGATAATGTTCTGAAAAAGGCCACTTTAAACTAATCCTCCATACACGATGACCCTCTGGACTATCTAAACGGACCGCTCCGCACGTATTCGGATCGTGATAGTAAACCACTCGAAAAGGCCCTTTAAACAGGTCTCCCAACTTTTTATCTTTCCCTGTTTCCGCTGGAATCATATCCCTTTTCACCCACACTTTCTCCCCGACACGAACCGTTCTTTCGCTTTTCGCTCTTTTTTGACCTTCGACGCTTACGATTCTCGTGTACTGTATGTTCTAAAGTTCGGATGTCGATTTTTTTGGCTATGCTTACTCGAAAGTAGTCTTTAACTAACATCAACTCAGAGGGTGCAACGCCAGTTTCTTCATGAGCCTTAGGACGCATGGTAAATATGCATTTTTCCAAATAATCTTCCTATAGATTATCCGTGTTTCTCAATACACAAATCCACTGCTTTTCTTTCAAAGTATGGAAAATTTGATTATCCTTCGTTAATTTTCTAAGTCTGCGACACCAGGGGTCGGAGTTTTGTTCTTTTGACCGTATGAATGGATCTGATTGAGCTCCCATTAATAAACTCCTCGATAACGCATCAGTCACCTTGTTTAACTTACTTTTATCCTATTATGGGTATAGATAGTGTAATCAAATCCTTATAGTTTTACCGCCCACCTTGTGATACGCCCGTGATGATCTCGAAAATTATGAATCCACACAAATGATTGAGCTTCACAATACAATGTAAAATGTGAGCCTTCTAAGAGCAAAAATGAATAAACCATTAAGGAATGACATAACCAAGTACCGAAAGTTAAACTAAAAACCACGTACCTTTGAAATAATTCCGACTATCATTAATATTACGTTATATTCATTCATGACACATCATTCCAAGTTGTTTGATATATTACATGCCATATTTTAGCATTGAAAGTTCCAATGAACCAAAATTGGTTCCACTAAACCAGGTTCCTTGAAACCAATTTCGACTATCGTCAATTTTACGTTATATTCATTCATGACACATCATTCCAAGTCGTTGGATATATTACATGCCATATTTTAGCATTGAAAGTTCCAATAAACCATGATAGTTCCACTAAACCAGGTTCTCTGAAACCAATTTCGACTTTTGTTTATTTTACGTTATATTCCTTCATGACACATCATTCCAAGTCGTTTGATATATTACATGCCGTATCTTAGCACTGAAAATTTTTGAGGGTGTCATAAGGGTACTATTACAGCAAGTGTCATTGTTTCGATTTAAAGCATTTTCAAAAGGGTTCATTCCCGGAACCTTATATATTAATTGGCGAAAATAGTAATTTATATCCGCTTCTATCTCGTCATTACGATTTGTTTGATATATTACTTAATATATCTCTCCATTGAAAATTGCTAGGCGGGGTTGTAAAGGTACCATTTGTATACGTGCTATTGAACAGATTTAGATAATATTTGTGATTCATTCGTGTCATGTACGATGTTCATCGACTGACGAAAATAATAATGAATAACCGCATCTATCTCGTCATTACGATTTGTTTAATATATTACTCAATATATTTTCCCATTGAAAATTGCTAGGCGGGAAAATAGAGGTACCATTTGTGCACGTGCCAATGAACTGATTTAGATAATATTTGTAACTGGTTCGTGCCATGACAAACAGTAGCAGACGGACAGTCATACCGAAGTAACTGAGCCCTCCCAATGCGGAGAGGTAGCAGCTCAACATCTAAAGACTGCCTTATAGTGATGCTGAACACTCTATCTAGTAGGGAACACCTGCCGAACATCCCAGGATTTCATTTCGGCACTCTTTTGGTCATTATCCAAGATTCATGACCATAGATGAAAATGGGGACAAAGATGGATTTGAAAACAGAGATTGGCTTTCTTTCCTAGCTCAGGTTTGTTCCACGGATCACCACAGTTCGCGTCAGACACAGCTCTTTTGATTTTATTCGAAAGCCCGGCGTATCAGTTTTGACAGTTTTGCCAATATAAAAAAAAAAGTCGCTGTCAATATGAGTGCGATGCTAAGACAGGTACAATGTGACAAAGTCACTACTATCAATTTGACAGTTATAACCTAACGCAAAAGCACATCTACCGCTGTTAGATGTAAGCTTTACTCTTCAGTGAAAATCACTCGTCGGTCTCTTTTTTACCTCCCTCATTGCTCAATTTCAACGGCAGGCTGTTTTGGGGGGATACTGCACGACCAAACACCTGTCACAAACTTCTAGTGGTTACCCAGAGCGAGATGAAAACAAAACAGGGTCCGGATAACAAACCGTTCAGGCGGAGGGGGGGGGGGGAGGTCGGATAACGAAACTTTTACTACTGTTCCCGATTCACCCCCCTTCCTGAATGGTTATTTAGGTACACCTGAAGTTAATAGCAGGCGCACCTGTTAATAACCAATAAATCGGATGTTATTTCAAGAATTTGTTGTAGCTTCTCCGCATGTCACCTGCAATCCACAGAGTAGAAAAACCAGCTGGTGAAACTTCAATTTTAACTGCGGAAATCTCATAAACGGTTCGTTATCCGAACTATGTTTATATGAACTTTTGCTTTCATCTCGCTGTGGGGAATCACCATCAGAAGTTTGTGATGGGGGTTTAGATATACCCTGTATTTTAAAACTAAAAAAAGTTAATTAAACATATTAAATGAATATCATAAAATGAGAAAAACAGTGATATTTGCTTTTGATTTTATTCCATTAGAGATTTTTCTATTTTCCTTTTTATTAATTTATTCAACTGAAAAATTATTACTATGCGCATTTAATGAATATCATGAAATCTAAAAACTAATGTTACCTACTTGTGACTTGAATTGTTAATCAACTTCAAAATTTTATTTGAATGTCTTTATTTTTTATTAAAATTAAAAAATAAGAATCGTATACATGTAATGAATTTCGTAATTTAGAATAGCTAAATTACTTACTTTGGATTTAATTTGACTTTTTCACTTGTTTTATTGTGCTATTTTAAATGTCGATAGTTATATATAGTTTAATATTTGAATACAATATACTCGCAATTCGAACTGTAGCCTACGAAAAAGATACATAAGATTTTTTCAATAGTTTCTTTCGTCGGCTACGATTTTTGGATTTTAACAATCAGTGTTTTTTCATTTGTTGGAAACAATGAAGGCTGCATTGTTGCTCGTCACTATGCAAACGGGCACGGAGCAGGAGGATTTAGCATTTTATATATAAGATGAGTATTTAAATCAAGGAAGAGTTAATTTGTTCATAGATTTCAAAGGCTTTTAGCCAAGATCAGTATTTTTTTCAGTCATTCAGTCGGTCTTCACTTATTGGCATTACCTCCAACGCTCCGCAGTCTGCCTCTATGAATTTTGAAGCCTTACGTAACCTTTGATAATGTATAATTGAAAGACTTTATGTTGCCGAACGTTGTACGGAAGAGCACAATATTAAATAGATACTGAATTGTTTAAACTTACCACACAAGCTTTTGAGTATTCGCTTTCTGCTCCAACGATCTAACAGCGTTTTGGTTCGACTGTTAATATTGGCCAGACAACGCCGCAGTTCGAATTCCACATTATCCTATGATGCTGTTTCGTCCAAGTTGAATACCCGCGCGTCTGCAGGGACATCATTGGGTAGTCATTAGCTTCTTGGAGGTTACCATGTCCTTCCTCCCTATTAAAAGGGCGCACGATGCTATCCTGGAGCGTAGGCATCGATTCTATTGTGCAAATCATTTATTCTTTGATGTTTCTTGTTGAATAATTACGGGGTCAAGTCACATTATTATGACGAGGAGCTACGTTTGTCTTCGGGGTTGACCAGCCTGTTTGGAATTGGTTAGGTGACTATATAAGGTAGGTTTTCACTATGTTAAAAACATATCACTCATTGCTGCAATGGTTAAGAAACGTGATTTATCAGATTTGGAGAAGGGGATGATAATCGGCTTTCGGGCTAAGGGTGGCAATATTTCGGAAACCGCGCAGATTGTGAACTGTTCTCGTGCTGCAGAAAGTGTACCAAGACTGGGAAAATAGGACCGTTCAGAGAAAACGGTATGGGAACTGTGGAGCACCTCGTGCCATTGATGACAGAGATGAACGTCGGCTGCGAAGGTGTGGGAAGACCTAAACCGAAGAGCTACAGTGGACCAACTTACCGCTCAAACCAACTAGGGTGCTACCAAACATGTCTCTAAAACCACAGTATAGAGGACCCTGGTACGTATGGGCCTCCGCAGCAGACGGATGGTCACCGCACCCATGCTGACGAAGATTCATCGCCAAAAACGGCTTCAATTTGCCCAACAGTACAGAAACTTCAATTTGCCTTCTCCGATGAGGCACGATTTCTGCTTCACAGAAGTGACGGCCATTGGCAGGTGAGGCGAGAAACCTCCGAGAACAAGCATCCTGCAACCATTGTTGGACGAATCCAGGCTGGTGGCGTCAGCGTTATGGTGGGGGGGGGAGTGTCTCATGGCATTATCTGGGCCCAGTGATACCTGTGGAAGGCACTCTCAACCGATTCGGTTTATCCATAATTGCACATCAAGTACACCCATACATGGCGACTGTCTTCCCATAGGTAGATGGCACGTTCCAACAAGACAATGCAACGTATCATACGGCTGCAATTTTCGGGGGTGGTTTGAGGAACACGACCAAGAGTTCCAAATATTACCCTGGCCCCCTAATTCCCGAGACTACAACCCAATCAAGAACCTTTGGGATCACCTCGATCGTCATGTGCGTGCTATGGAACAACCACCGCGTATCTTTCAGGATCTATCGGATGCTTTACAGTCTGCATGGCAACAGCTACCAGTAGAAACCTACCAGAATCTTATTGACTCACTCCCACGCCGTCTAGCTGCTGTCCGTGTCGCTAAAGGCGGTTATTTGGGTTATTAGCTGGTGGTCATAATAATGTGACTCGACTCTGTATTTGATAATACTTTTACATTCATTGTTGTTTTATATATTACATTCCTTTTCCCAGAGTAATCTTCAATATTAGCCCCAGTATAAACAAGAAATTAAACCTCCCGAGGAATATATAGGAAAGTAGCGGAAGCCCTGAGTTCATCTGTTTTTTTATTCCTTCACCTGCACTTTTTAACCCTCTATTTTTTAATCAAAAATTGATTTTCTCGAACCTTGTATTTAGAAAATATAAAAGAACCCTATCTTCTTTCCTTTCTCATCATTTTCGATCGAATAATACATGTATATCACATCCCATATGTTGCCATAGTTCTAAAGACCAAGTGATTGCCACCCCCACAACTCCGACCCTATTGGGGCAATTTGGCCCAAGCTTTACAGTAATGTTGATCTTGGTTAGAGGAGCCTGCATACCGAATTTCCCTTTCGGTCCCCTCTAATTTCCACCCCCGAAACTCCGACCCCAGTGGGCCAATCAAAACCAAACTAAATAGTGAAGATGCACATGCCCATAATAAGCTACATTCCGAATTTGTAGCTACTTAATAATCATTTTATTTGTCAGGAAAGTCCCAGATTCGTTTTCGAAGATTTCTTGTTTATCACTCCAACAAGATTCTTTGCAAATGATTCCAAAACTATTAACAGAGGAGTTGGATGACCCTTTTTCCTAAAACACCCTCAATATGCATTTCATATATCCGACGATTTTTCCATATTTTTATCAATGTTAATGGCTATCGCGAAGGCATTAGAATTTTCCTTTTCCTTCCCGAGTTCTGGTTTTTCCAGGCTCCTAAAGAGCTGTCCTTGTTCTCCTCCAATTTATTTTTATAACCCTCTGATTCAAAGAGTTAAGGGGGGGGGGGGAGGATATCTTTTGTTCAAAATACTAAGGTCATCTTTTGGTGGTAGAATAAAGTGGTTTTTGAAGCACCTCCCATGCAGGAAATTGTCCAGGTGCTTGAAAAAGTGGTAGTCAGTTGGCGAAAGATCAGGTGTGTATGCAAGATGATCAAGAGTATCGTAGCCAAGATCATTTAATTTCTGTCGGACATCTGAGCATCCAGCACAACGAATTCGTTAACATTGCTGCCAGGCAAGCTACGTATGCTCACTAATTTTCTATTTGAGCATATACACTGAAGTACCAAAAGTCATGGGAGCATCGTATGCAAATTTTCAGGCCTCGCTTGCATCTTGTAAAAAGTAGGCAGAGCGGTATCAGTGGTGATAGTTTAACTATTAGCAGTCATCTGAAACGGCTTGTAACGTGATAGGCTACACGACAAGAATTATCATAGTTTGAATGCTGAATGATAATTGGAACTAGATACAAGGGACATTCCATTTCTGAAGTGGTGCGGGGATTCAACATTCCTCGATCCACAGTAGAGATTGCGCCTTGCCTGGGCTCGTGAACATTTTCATTAGAACCAGATGAATGGAAGCACGTAGCTTGGTCCGATGTTTTAGGATTCAAGTTGATGCAAGCAGATGGTAGGGTTCGTGTGTGACGTAGACCTCATTAGGCCATGAATCTAAATTGTCAGGAAAACACTTTGTAAACCGATGGTGGCTCCATCATGATGTGGGGCATGTTTACATGGCAGGGTTTGGGTCCTCAGATCAAATCAGACCTACTATTGACTGGGAATCTTTATATCCAACTGATCGGGTGACCATTTCTAGTCCTTCATGGCCTTCATGTATACTAACAACGACGGGATGTTCCAGGAATATAGTGCGCCATGTCACCGGACCAACATTACTCGCAATTGTTTTGATGAGCAATCTAAACAATTCCAAAGGATGAAATGGCCACTTAGATAGCCAGACATGAACCCCCATTGAATTACCCCATATTTAAAATATTATTGAATGATTTATTCGTGCACAAATGCCTGTATCTGCAACACGCACGCAATTGTAGGAGGCTATCAAGACTGCATGGCTGAACATCTCTTTAGAGGACTTCCGCCGACTGGAAGTGTCTATGCCACATCGAGTTGTTGCACTTCGCCGAGCAAACGGAGGTCTTACACGATACTGAATAGATTATATATATGATAATATCCCATGGCTTTTGACACTTCAGTTTATATCTTTTGATTTCACAGTCTTATGCAGTCATGGCAATCAACATGGCCTCCTCGCTCCTCAAAAAAGTTCTGGAAATTAAGTCCATAATTAGTCCTTGGAAATCCTCATTCCGACCGATCCGACGTGAAAAAATGGCTTTAGTAAAACTTCGAATAGACATAGCGGGCTCAGACACAGTTACCTTCTCAAAAATGTCCATGCAGTGCTCCCCGCTTCTTTAAATATATTTTAACAGAATGTTCTTTAAGTAAAAGCTTAAGATCGTGTCTTGGCCTTGAAAAACCTATAGCCACACTTTTATCGGAAGACTCGCCTCTTATAAAAGTATTTTTTTATTTCCAAACTTAAGTATCTCCATTTGGGAGCTTATTTAAGTAGTGAGGAAACCACTTTTTTAAACTTATATGATCACAAATCTGTATTTATTTCACTATATTTTAATAGATACATTTTCTTTTATCCTTGTTCCCGGTTCAATATTCTTTTTTTTTACATTCTTATGTAGTTTTTAGTTTATCCTATTGGTTTATTAATCATCTAATCATTGCTTCTATTATTTATTCTTGAGATATGGACGGGCGCAAATGAGTTAAGCAGTTGACGTGTCCTAAAATCCCAAATCAATCAATCAATCATTCATTGAAGAATGATTTTATCAATGAATAAATTAAGATTTCAATGAAACCCCTTAAACAACAAATTGTTTCGTTCATAAAAATGTAATAATGGACATAAGCACTAACAAAAAAATTTAAGTTGATGAAATAATTTATTGCATTTTAATACAAACAATAGATGACTGAAATAAATAAAATGTCCAGCACACCATATACAATTTGAACATAAATAATTTTTATTATAATTTTATTTAATAATTTAAATTTAATATTTTATCCTTATTCTTTAAATTTGAAAAACATTTGAATTTCTTAATAATTTTTAACCAGGTGCATTTCTGAATACATGGCTCAGTCACCTGCAAAATAAAAATAAAGAAAAATTTATTATAATTTTTAGATACAGTTTTACCTATTTTTCAATTCCTAAATGTAAGATTGGTTGGTTTATTAGAAACTTGGCGTCGACTACTAAGGTCATTTTGCGCCTTTTACACAAGTTATAACAGTACGCAGCCCGGGACAAACACAAACATCCATGCCCACGGCGGGATTCGAACCCACGACCAGGCGGACTCGAGTACTAGAAAGCCTACGCCCTAGTCCTCTCGGCCACCTGGCCGGCCCTAAATGTAAGAGAATATACCATATAATAAAGGATAACTTGAATATTAAATTTTTAAATGAGTGGCTACATTTGAAGGCTTGTTTCTACATATGCTTGTTTCTTTTGGAGCATATATTGCGAAAACTGCATGACCGAATTCGACCAAATTGGAGACGCCAAACAGAAACTAGTGTTTCCTCTAGTCCAGTGTTTCCCAATCTTTTTTGTGCTATGACCCACCTAAACCTTTCTAAAATTCTTATGCCCCCCCAATATATATACGTAATTTTCAATATTTAAAAATTGAAATGTTCATTGAAGAAACATGAATGAACGACTGAGAGTCGTCATATGATTAACTTAAACTATGGAGATGGACGTGGGCCCCACGGTTGGAAAACACTGCTCTAATCCTTCAAAATTTCAAGTTCCTAAATTTAATAGTTCCCGAGAAATCGACTCGTTGATCCCTAGTTATTATTTCTATCAATATTTTTTTTGGTACAATAGTTATTAAAATGTTAACTGCTGTCATAATTTCAACTCATAAGTTTGTGAAGTGCGCCTCCGCCTTCGCTAAGTGAGCTCTCTTATTCCATAACGCGTGAAGACGATATTAAAAGGCTCTAACAGGCATATTTCAATAACTATCAGAGAATTGAATGAAAACATTGCCGCATATGGCTTTTATCATTCCAAACGGTGACGAGTGAGGATGGTTATACAGTATTTGTAATTAAACAAGAGGTGTTTAGAGCTGTTTCCAAAAACACTTTTAGTCAAAATGCAGCCTTATTTAGTGTAAACACACTCTGATATGGGGTTTAGATTCCTTAAATAAATAAAAAAGTTCAAAAATTACCGCTAGGATGACATTTAGTGCTAATTTCGTTATAATTTGCATATTGTTTAGGTGATCAAATAACTGCGGACAGAAACAGATGTAAGTTTTAGCCTGTCCCTAAGCTACAATGTTACCGCCTGTGACGTAAGAAAATGTTATACGGGATCCATTGCTTCACGACATGACATGAGACATGAACGCGTCACGAAGTTCTTGGTGTAGGCGTGGAACGAATATTCCTTTCCAGCTTATCCCACAATGTTCAATCGGATTGAGATCCTGCGACTGGGCGGGCACTGACCCAAAGAAAAGTGATAATGGTGTTTCTTGAACAATTTTATGGTGATGTGGGATTTGTGCACCAGCGCATTATCCTGCTGGAAGTGCCCATCTATTTACTAATAAACTGTCAACATGACTGATCGGCACTTGATCGGCAACGTTGCGTACGTATGCTCTGGCACTCACACGTGAATACAGAATATCAGCGGATCCAACGTGTGCCATTTAGACATTCCCCATACCATAATACTGCTCTCACGGGCTTGTACAGTAGTCGACAGACATGATGGGCCTAATTCTGTGTTGGCCATCAAAATAACGCACCAGGTACTTCAACTCTTCAGACCAAGCGACCTTTTTCCAGTCGTCGATTATCCATGTTGATGTGCTTTCTTGTTCGCCTCCGATACCCACGACTTTAATGTGGCTTTCGGCTGTTGTACCCTTTTCGCAACAGCATACATCTAATGGTACGTTGTGAGATGGTTGTCTTAGCAGCAATATTAAATTCGGACTCAGTTGGGCAACAGCAGCCTGTCTGTTGGCTTGCACAAGTCTAAGTAGCCTCCACTGACCTCTCTCAACAACGAGCGGTTTCTCTCCACTGAAATGCTGCTGACTAAGGTTTTTAGTGCAGTGAACAATTCTGGATAGATTTTTGAGACTGTTATACGAGAAATCTTCAAGAGTATGCCGTCTTGGAGACGCTTCGTCCAGTAAGTCGTGCACCTAAGATCATGCAATGTTCAAAGTCGGAAGAGTAAAAGAAATTTGTTTCGTCTTGGTTTCATTACATTTAAAAACATTAAATTACACCATTCTAAAAGTCTATGCGAAATTTTGGTCTGCAGAATTAGACAATAATGTTCTGAATTGATAGTCAACAATCTTTGTTTCATCTGCATAGAGCTGGCATCCTTTGCGAGTAAACTCAAAAATATTTACATGTTTAAATGTTTAAATAGTCTATGTTTAAGAAGCTCATCATAATATCAAAAAGGAACCAATCACTCCCAAAGTTTTTAATTTTAAATGAAGACGTTTATGATTTACTGAATCAAATTCCGTAATAGTTCCAAATAAATACAGTCGACTTGACCCCCTCTTTTCAATCTCCCTCTTGATGTCGTTATTCCAGGTCAGTAAATTACTTTTTGTGGAGCTCCTCTTTTTAAAACCAAACTGGAGATCAGAGATTCAAGGACTGATTTCCGCATGAAGCTTATCAAAAATCAATGTATCTAAAATTTTTCCAAAGGTAAAAATGAGTGCAGTGGTTCTATAATTACCTGGATCCTGGTTATTTCCAGACTAATGGACCCTGTATTTGTCTTTTTCCATTCAAGAGGATAATATCCCCCACAAAAACATTAAAAGATAAACCGGTCTGCTTTAACTCTATGCGAAATTACATTATAGGTTATTTTTGACTATTCATTTATATGCAGGTTTTCCTTCTTTTATTTTCGATAATCACAAAACTATTTAGTAATTAGACAATGCTGATCAAAACTGTAATATTCTATGGCAATGAAAGAACCATAAACAATAAGATGTGTTATTATTAATTCAGAGAAATTACTACTTTAAAACGGACCATTAACGATACCCATTTTCTAAAGCATATTAAAGTTGCTTTTAAGATGACAGCACACAGACATAAACAAAGACCATCCAGTAATTTATTATACTTTTGCTAAGCATCCATCTCAATTAATACCTGTAAGAAAATAAGTGCAAAACTGTCACGTGAATGTTCTACGAAAATATTTCACAATTCGCAACGAGAAACTTCCTAATGCAAAATACCCGCGAGGAAAAGAGGAACGAAATTGGGTTTAAAAGCAGACGCTTCGCTTCAAGAGTGGTCGAGATTCGTCACGTAAAAGCACAGACTCTTTCTCTCTTGACGCTCATTTAGACTGGACGGAACAAGCGAAAAAAAAAAGAAAATAAGGGAGTTTCTCTTTTTGCGTAATTATTTATTCTTTAAGCATCCCGGTGTTCGTCTTCACAGAATTCTGTGGAGGGATATGGACCTTCTTAGTTTAATAAAAAGAGAAAGCAAGAGAAATAGAGGAAGATATTTTAAAACGGCGGAAGTATTTTAAGAAGTGCATAAAAATTTTGTTCGTACATTGGGATAAAAAACGGAAATAATGCCACCCGCTGTTTTGCAGAATAACAGCATGAAAGATAATTCATACAGCGGAAGGAGGTAAGCTCGTAATCTTCTGAATTAGAGGTGGGTACAACTGATATTGAGATGGTGAAGTATTAAATAATGAATAATTTGTACAAACATTGATTTTTAATGGATAAAATTTTAAATGGTTACCTAAGCATGCACAGATTTTTTTTGCCATGTTTTTTTATTTTTTAGGAGATGTTCGAATTTTAAGTCTTCATGTAATTTTTTTACTCCAAATTCTTTGCCTTTTAGTGGTCAGTTTGTAATTTGAAGTTGTATGATTTTTTTGTTCATCTGTCTGGGTCTGTGTCTTTGGCTTATGACCGATACTGTTTATGCGCAATTACATATTCTTTTGTTCCGCGTCTAGCGTCTTCTAATTATGCATTAGGCCCAAAGTCGTCGCAATTGACGCACCGTATAACCCTAACCAGCCAACTAACCAAACAAGCAGATGCGAATAAGATATTGGTACATCTTCAACATTTTCAGGCATTGTTGTAATAAAGGGGATCATAACCATCGTTTACTTTTTAAAAGTATAGTTATATGCATTCTTAAATGTACATTTTCTATATTCAGACTTTTAAAAATATAACAAACTTACATTATTTATGTTAAGATTATCTGCTGTAATTCCTAGAATGACCTAGCTTAGCTTCCAAATTCTGTAAAAAAAAAATAATAAAATTAGTCATGTTCTAGATATACTTAGGTTTCAGAAATCTATACTGGAATTAATTAGAAACATTACTTTTAAATTTTTCGTTCAACATTGTTTTATTTGTTTTAGATACTAGGTAACCACAAAAGTTCTTGCGGTTTTTAATTCCAGAAAACAAATTGATATACACAAGAAGTAGCGTATCGCTAATCCACAAAGTAATCCCCATTAACATCTAGCACCTTCTGCCAACGTGTCTCCAGTTGATCAATCCCCTGGCTGTAAAATTTGCCGGTCTTGGACTCAAAGAAGTTCGTGAGTGCCTTTCGCAGATCTGTATCATTGGTGTAGGATATTCTACGAAGATGGTTGTCCAGAGAATGAAAAAGGTAATAATCCGTTGGAACAATATCTGGTGAGTAAGGTGGATGACACAAAATTTCCCAGCCAAGCCGCTCTATGGTTTCCCTGGACACCCGCGCCACATGTGGCCAGGCATTGTCATGAAGAAAGAGTACCCCTTTGCGATTCACCAATGCTGGCTCCTTCTGCTGTTGCGCACGTTCCAACTGCTGGGAATATACGTTCCCAGTGATGGTTTGGCCAGTTGATAGCAGCTCGTAGTGAACCATTTGGCATCTAGTCCACCAGACATACTAGACTAAGGAGTTCATCAGAAATGGCAAATACTCCCGACCTGAATATCTGGAACCAATATCTTGCGGTGCGTTCATTCACAGCATCATCCCCAAACGCAAGACACATTCGGCGACTGGATGCTGCTGCTGACAAGCCCACCTTGAAGTCATAAAGCAAACAACACCTAACCATGTCCTTCGATACCTCCATTTGTCTTCACTTTTGCACGAGATGTGATTGACATGAATGCCCAACAGCCCTGTATTTATACAGGCTAACCTTCCTGCTTCCCCCTGACAGATTCTGGACCACACTGTACGTTCATTTGCTTATTTTCTATCACTTCCTTTTATGGCAACATAAAAACGGCAAGAACTTTTGTGGTTACCTAGTATCTGTACTTAAAAAGTACGAGGAGATATCAGAAAGCAATGCCATTTATTTTTTTCAAAGAAAATTCAAAATATACAGGTAAACAACTAAGTGCAGCTGAAACTATACGTCTTTTCCCATTTTTCACCATAGGCACCCTTGACGATGTAGGCATTTATCCCCACCATCAGAGTACGTTTAGAATACCTCGCTCATAGAACTTCATTGACTGTGAATGCAGCCTATGGCCACGGCAGATATGAGTTCCTCGTCAATCTCAAGCCTCTGACTAACCAGAAATCTCTTCATGGCACCAAAGAGATGGTAGTCCGAGGGCGCTATGTCCGGAATGTGGGCTGGGTGGTCCAGAACCTCCCAATCGAAATCTTGCTTTGACATCGTTGGCCTTTTGATTGGTCGGCCTTCTCACCGTGCATATGAATAAATTGTTACTTGGTTTCCTGCAAAATCCACAACATAGATTGCTAAAAAAAGCCTACTAAAATAAACTTTCAACGTTTTATGACGAACAGGATTAAAAATAAAAATTTTGGACATGTAAAAGAACCCCTAATATTTTTTCTTCTATCCCCCATGATGCACCAGCAATATCGTCAGCCATTTTTTTTTGTGGCGAGCCTGATCTAATTGCAGTTCAGCAGTTTAAAAGGTGAATTTTTGTTTTGATAGAAGTAAAGTTTAACTAGCTCATTATTATGTTTTATTAATTATGCATTTACGGACCATTAAAAAATTTATAAAGAAAACAAAAGAACTAATTCTTCGTAGCGCTTGCAGCACGATGTCGCATTGTGATCAGGCTTCGACCAATATTTGTTAGAGAGAGGATAGGTGGAGTTTACTATAGGATGCAATGCATATCCCAAAAAGTGTATGCATAATCTTCCGAGCTGAAGGAGAAACTTAGAATTTTTTTGCGAACCGGAGAATGTGGATGTTTCCAAACTATGCTTGCAGTTTTAGGCTCAGATGTGAACTGCAATACCAAAGACTCAAATCTCTAACAGAAATTTCTTCATGGGACCAAAGAGGTGGTAATCCGAGGGCGCTATGTCCGGAATGTAGGCTGGGTGGTCCAGAACCTCCCAATCGAAGGAAGGAATGTTAAGATAGCTTGTTTAAGATTACTTCAATTTTTGCTGATTTAACATTATCATCTCTTGTGATAATGCCATTCAGAAACGCATTTTACTCCTGGTTGTACCGCTGCAGTTTTTGCAGACTGCACGCCATTCTGTTGCCAGTCTGTTCTGCTGTCAGACTTCTTGAATCCAATGCGAATAGGCTTTGCAGCATACCAACTTCTCATGTTGCAGGAAAAATTCTTGTTATGCAATGTCTGTGCATGTACGCAGCCTTCTCTTTGGTTATGTTAACTTTAACATAGCGACTATATTTCCTCCATTAAAAAATAAATGGCGTTACTTTCTGATATCCCCTCGTAATATCAAATTGGTAAAATTACTACCCATAAGTTTAAGGTGCTTCCAAAAAATATAAAACCACCCATACAATTGTAAATAACTCGTATATATTTCAATTAAATGTATTTCAATTTGGTAATCTAAACATGTTCTAAAAATAATGCAAAAATATTTATTAGAAAAAAAAGCTAAAAAGAAAAACCAAATATTTCAGTATCCAAAAAATATAAAACCACTCATCTTAATACCTGATAAATAGAAAATATGGACCTTACCAAATATTAAACAATAAATAATAGTTATTAATTAAAAATAAAAAATAAATAAATAATAATTAACAAAATAATTAACAAAATAATTAATAAATAATAAATAAAATCAAACTCAAAATAAAAAGCTGACGTTTCGGATAGAGTCTATCCTTTATCAAAGCAAAATGGATAATTCTCTAAAGGCAAATAGAATATTAGAAAATTATCCTGAAGTTATGAAAGGAGTACGACAATAGACAATCGAACAGCGAAGTGTACATTTCTTCAGATGGGACGAAAGCAGCGCTTTCACAAAGCTCATCGAACCAGAATAAATTCCAAACGAAATACACTGAGGTAGTCAAGAAGCCTAACCAACCCAAGCGGTCATATTATACAAAAAAGAAAATAAGATTGACGATTGTCAGAATCAAAATATAAAAGAAATAAAAAAAACAAGGAGAAAGAAGATTATCACATCTTCCAGCAGTCCGGGAAAGAAACGTTGCTGATGTCTTCAAAGTTGATGTCAAGAATGTGCCTCGGTTTTCGATACTTCATATGCCACTTCATATCTATTGAGTTTTTCAGTATGCCAGTCACTAGGTCATTGTCGTGAATCTTCATCTTCTGCACCATAATCAAAAGGAGGTCCTGTATAAACTTTTCGATGGGGACGATGTTTAAATCTGAGAGGATGGATTGGTTTTTCACAGTCCATCTGCCAAGCTGGGCAATGGTCCTCAGGGTAACATTCTAGAACGACTGTAGTTCGCTCCATCTGCTTCTACAGATAGTCGCCCACGCAGGCGTGCCATAGAGGAATATGGCCCGAATAATCGACTTATACAGAAGTAATTTGTCGATGCCGAGGGAGCTGTTGCGACAAGAATGTTGTAGAGCATCATGTAAAATGTGGGTTTAGCAAAAATTGCGGTGAAAAAAATCTCATGCCCTGCCCCCTTTATCGAGTGGGAAAGTGAAAGGTATGGCTAGCCGATGTGGACAAAAACCATACTTATTAAAAAAAAGTAGGGCCTACATTTGGAAAATTAATGAGAATAAATGAAAAATTTAGGGCCCATGAGCTTTTCAGGGTAACGACTTATTCATTCTTATTCATTTTCAAATGTACTGCTTTCAAATAAGTAATAAAGTTCTTATAAGTTTCTAATGAGTTTTTCTGTTTTTTGTCTACATTAGCTAGCCATGTCTTTCACTTAACCCACTCGAAAAAGGGCAGGGGATGAGATTTTTTCACCGGGATTTTTGCTAAACCCACATTTTACATGATGCTCTACAACATTCTAAATAACACAGGGGGTCTAACCCCTACCCATACAAAATTAAAATTTACAAAATTTACCCCTTCACCCCAAGGGACGCGAAATGTTTTTATTCTGAATTAGGGGACATTAAAACCAAGTAATCAATATTCATTTTTCCCCAATCTGTTCCCCTTGAGTCGTTATTTGGACCTAAAGACGGGACACCAATTATGAAACACCCTGTATAGTTAGCATAGGGAATATAATAGTAAGACGGTATTGGCTGAAAAACCAGAAGAGAACAAATGGGAGGACAGGAGATGAATTTAAAGACGTGTTGGGATAGGACAGGAAGGAGGACAAATAGGAGGTAATAAGAGGGCGGCGAGAAAGATGCAATAGGATAACACATATAAGGCAGTCTCCAGGCTGACAAACCTTTCCAATTTCCTTCTACTGACACCATCTGCCTTCTCCTGCGCACCATCCTCACCTCCAATTTCTTCACTTTTAACAATGAGTATTATATCCAGTCCAGTGGCACTGCTATGGGCTCCAAAATGGCTCCCAACTATGCCAACATTTTTATGGGAAAGGTGGAAAACAAACTACTTCCACGTCTCCCTTGAAGCCGTTGGTCTGGCTGCGGTATATTTACGATGTTTTCCTGATCTGGCCACATAATGAAGACTCACTTTTATCTTTTATCGCCCATTCTAACTCCATCCACCCCTCCATCAAGTTTTCTCACAATTATTCTATCACAACAGTTTCTTTTTGGATGTCTCTATCACTAACAATAAATTGTCTAAAAATCTCTATAAGAAGCCCACTGACCAACACCAGTACTTACACTATGACAGCTGCCATCCACGCCATTGCAAGGATAACATACCTTTAGGTCAGTTAACTCGCATCCATAGAATATGCACTAATCAGTCTGACAAGGACTTCCATGCTAACACCCTTACCCACTCCCTTAGAACAAGAGGCTACCCCAAATCTTTTATACGCGCTTCTATCTATAAACATCGTAATTCCTGTTCTAACAACAATCCCAAACCTTCTCCAGCCATGGCAACACCTACGTTAGTTCTTCCTTATCATCCTACCCTCAATAGTATTAAAAATGTCCTTAGGAAACATCAACATATTATTGACAACTCTCCTCTTCTCCATTCGATTCTACCAGAACCATTAAAAGTTTCTTTTAAACAGACATTTAATTTTAAAGATATTCTGGTCCATGCTGCTATTATTAAACCACGCACTCGCACTAAGAGATGTTCTCCTTGCAATGAAAAGCGTTGTGGCGTTTGCCATTTTCTTAATCCTGTTACCTCCATTTCCAGCAGTGCTTCCTCCTTCACTCTCAAGATTAACCAGAACCTGACCAGCACTTCTCACAACCTAGTTTACCTGTTACATTGCAAAGTATGCCAGAAACAGTATGTCAGAGAGACGGGCAATACCATACGCATCAGATTCGCCGGACATAAGTTCGACATCCTTAGGAATGCTGACACCCCTGTCGCTAAACACTTTAATTCCCCTGGCCACTCTTTACAGAGCATCAGCCTTTATATTTTTCATAGTAACTTCTATAACAAAAAAGAAAGAAAGCAATTCGATTCTTTTCTTATTTAGAAATTTAATTCCCTCATCCCTAATGGCATTAACTTTAGCAAAGGCACCATTCCCTCATTACCTTTACCATATTCCTCTCCAACTTCAGCTATTCCCTAATTTGTCGTAGGCTCTCTAGGCCCTTTTCTTTTTCTCTTTCTTTATCTTTTCTCAGTTATTTCCTCTTTTTAATGTTCTTTCATATTTTTCTACTTCTGTGTTCATTTTGTGTCCGTTCCTGCACTCTCTTTTTTTCATAGGCTTTCTGTACTCTTTTATTTCAGTGACCTTTGACCCGGAGCTCTTTTTTGCGGTACTATTTTACAAGGTGACCAGCGACCGGGAATTGTCAGAAATTTTTTTGTATCCGGGAACAGTCAGATAATCATAAAATCGGAAAATTTTGAACAATGTCAATAATATTCTATCAAGATAGCCCCTTTTTTGGCTGCTGCTGATTAGGAAAATTCAGGGAATTTTACGAAATCGTTTTGCTAGACACCCTATCATTCCTAATATTTTTTATAATTTTAATTTTATATGTGTTATCCTATTGCATTTTTCTCTCAGCCCTCTTATTACCTCCTATTTGTCCTCCTTTCTGTCCTATCCCAACACGTCTTCAAATTCATCTCCTGTCCTCCCATTTGTTCTCTTCTAGTTTTTCAGCCAATACCGTCTTACTATTTTTTATGCTAACTATATATAAAGTCGTCCTTTAGTACTCCCTCCAAGGCCCCTCATCCTACATGGTAGGAAGCTTGAGTGGGTTAAAAATTATAAGTACCTCGGAGTTGTGATTGATTCCAAGCTCAAATGGAACGACCATGTCCAATATTCCCTTAACAAGGCTAAGAAAGCGAAGTTTAGTCTCATCGCGCTCCTGGGGCGAAACAGCGCTCTGAGAGTGGACAACAAACTCTTGTTATACAAGGTAGTGATTCGTGCCATTTTACTTCACGGTATGCCTGCTTGGGCTTCCATTTGCAAATCGAGATGGAAAGATCTTCAGACCTTCCAAAATGTTACCCTCCGGTCCATTGCTCAACTAGACAGAAGAGTTGCGAACAATCTTTCTATCTATGAAGATCTCGGGATGACCCACATTGGTTCCTATATTCAAACAATTCTCAGGAACTTGCTGCCCAAGATGGAACATCATGATAATACCCTGGTTGCTGGTATCCTGGACCACTCACTCACTATCAGGGGTTCCCTAAGGTTTCGAAGACCCCGTCATATCTTGGATGTCAATTTCGAGAACATTAACAAGGCCGAGTTCCCCAACTACTGGATCTGCTAGATCCTAGCTTTTCGGACTCGCTATTCGTCAATCCACAATCCGATTCTCGTCCCTACCATGAAGGGACTCTTTTCTGGATGACTTAAAGAGGTTCATCAGGCTTCTTTCCTACTTCAGTGTATCTCGTTTGGTTTACTTTTTGGGCGAGCGTGTAAAGTGAGTTAAAGGCTCCTGGACCACTCGTACTACTTTTTCACTACACTGATCGATTGTCAATTTACTCCTTTCATAACTTCAGGATAATTCTCTAATATTCTATATGCCTTTAGAGAATTATCGTTTTTGCTTTGATAAAGGATAGACTCTATCCTAAACGTCAGCTTTTTATTTTGAGTTTGATTTTATTTATTATTTATTAATTATTTTGTTAATTATTATTTTTTATTTTTAATTAATAACTATTATTTATTGTATTCCATTGTTTTTGTGTCTCGTCCCTCCCTCATATATATCCGTTCAAATATTAAACAGAAATTTTATACAAATTTCATTGCAAAGGTTTGTCCCATAGGTTTGATAAACATTATAGTGAATTTTTATTTACTCGTACTTTAACAACGACGAAGGCAAACCATCTCTCAGAGTTTGTTAAAGATCAAATTCGTGTTTTTTTGTGATTCCGAACAATCTGGTAGATAAATTGCAAAAACATTGGCTACATCACAAAATTATTTGTGCTTGGGTGATCTGTATGGCGTAAAGAAATCCACAGGCAGATCCCGGAAATTTAAAGCACGCCAAAAGAGACATATTGTACGTGAAATAAGTGTAAATAATTGTTCTTTGCGATCTCTTGCGAGGTCTCCCAAAATATTTTGTACAAAACTAAATTTGCCATATCAGGTGGGCATCTTGTGGTGCATCAGTTTGGTAATCTGCAGTTCAAGAAGAGGAAACCACGACCTGTTCTGAAGTTTTTCCATAAAGATACGAGACTGGTTTGGGCAAGAGAAAAAAATGTTCAGCGGTTAGGAATGTGGTGTGG
The DNA here is from genome assembly GCA_023313115.1 of Rhysida immarginata. Classification (NCBI taxonomy): domain Eukaryota; kingdom Metazoa; phylum Arthropoda; class Chilopoda; order Scolopendromorpha; family Scolopendridae; genus Rhysida; species Rhysida immarginata. The sequence continues at coordinate 275,636 of JAHWFO010053791.1, forward strand.
AGCGATGAAAGGAAGTTAAACCTCGACCGCGCCAGGTGAGTGTCAGTACTGGCATGTTATTCAAAAAAGATGAGCAGTCTACTCAAAAAGGCAAGGCAGTGGCAGTCTGATGGAGTGGGGTGCATTTGGATTTTATGGAAGGACGAAATTAGCTTTCATCGATGGACGAATGAAGGCAGTGAAATGTTAGAACAGCATTTTTTGCCATTCTAGAGAACATATGAAGTCGTAACTTGGAGATCCAACAAGACAACGCTCCTGTCCACAATGAAAAGTGTCTCCAGAAGTGGTTTCATCTAAAATGAGTGAAAGTAATGAATTGGCCACCAATATTTCCAAATCTAAATCCGAAGGAGAATGCTTGGAATATTCTGGTTCAAGCAGTCTACAAAGACGGAAACCAATATTCAATTGTGAAAGAGTGGAAAAAAAATCGGATAATACATTCTTCAAAGAACTTGTTGAGACAATGCCAAGTCAGGTTATAAGGTTCTGGAAGCCCTAGGGAACTTTATTGATTTTAAGTTGTGTGGTTTTATAATTTTTGGACAGTGAAAATTTGATTTTTTTTCTAAGTTTATTTTTTCTAATTGTTACTTTTGCATTATTTTTTAGAACATGTTTTGATTGTCGTTCATTAACAATAAATAAAATATTTACTTATACTGAAATATATAAGAGTTATCTACACTCGTATGGGTAGTTTTATATATTTTTGGAAGCACCTTATATTTGTTAAAGTGTCGTTTCATTTAATTTTTTTTTAATATTTTCCTGAAGTGACTTCAATTCTTATTTAACGGAACTGCATACATTATTTATTATTTTATTGCTTATTATAAATTATCAGGATCCTATATCTTTAAAATGAACAGACTAGATATGTATGCCATTATCTTCCAAATTTGCATATTCTTTTTATTTGGCCCTAATTACGAAAGGGCCATATTGTTTTTACACTAATTGGTGCTAAATGCTCCAGCCTTGTTGTATTAATATTTCTTTTAGCTCCCGCTCTTTTTCTCAACCAAGACATCCATTATTATATTGCTAGTTGAATTGTCCAAGCAATTAGATCACGTGATAGGCGCCGGAAGTCTCCAGAGGATCATCAGAGCTCATGCTGCCTTCCTACATTTGCTCGGACTACGAAGCAGAACGGTCTCCAGTCGCTTAGGAAGAAACGTCCTCTCCTCTGTCATTATTTGCAAACCCCTTAGCAACTAGATGGATTAGTCCAATTTGCATCATTGTCATTGAGGCAGGAAACTCATAAAACTTTTAAAAATCAATTTCCTAATAGAATTCTTAATGACGGTTGTTCATTACTATTTTTTGATTTTTTCACATCTATTTTTCTTTCTCTCGAATTATTTATTCACCCCTACAAGTAAAGGAAAGAAAAATAAGGCTCACACTTCCTTGTATTTTAAATTTATCAACAAAACACTCCAAAGAATTTTTTATTAAAATCCCAATTTCTTGTTTTATTTATTACAATGAAGGTTGAAATCTGAATTAATTTTATAATCGCGAAACATTATTTCCCTTTAAAAATTATATATTTCTTATATTTCTATTTAGAAAGCTTATACAGGGTGATCCGAAAGTCGCACACACCCAAATTCGATTGTCTATATATAGTGTAATATATTCCCAAATTCATCGAAACTTTTATATTTTGAACATATGTTGTAAAAATATACACGTGTTATGTAAATACTATATCAAATAATATTAAATAGTATTACTTAATATCATCTGGTTTTTATTATTAGTTGGATGTGCGCGACTGTTGGATCACTCTGTATTTTCTATTAATATTAATGTCAACCATTTCCCTGTGTTCGTTTCTAAGTGCTATTAACGAGATGAAAGTTACACTATAAAGAAACGTTGATATTGGAAATAATTTAGAACAAAATACTATTAATGACACTTCAACAACATAAATTCAAAGTTAATTTTTAGTCAAATACTGAGATATTTTAAGACTGTATAATACGAATTGTGCCCGCATAAAATAAGCAACTTCGGAATACACAGTATGTTCTCTATTTACAAAGATTATTAATTTGTGTCTACGTACAAAGATCTGACAAGGGGTCCTTAAGGGTACCGGGTCTTCCATTTCTTTTTAAGATTTATAGGATTTTAAGGCTAGTACAAGGACATCAAATTCCTGAAGCAGTGCGATGGGTTTCTCAAAAATACTCGAGCAAATCGACTTTGAAGTATTTCCAAGCCATAGAAGTATAGAAAATTTTATTTCGGAAATGATGTATAAAATAAACGATATGACCATGCTGGGAGGGAATAAGATAGGTGCTCTATCTTTTGGGAAACTTTTGGATTTTGGCCGCTATCTTGAAATCCGCCATTTTGAGCCAAGATTCATTTTCTTAAATGAGAAGGGGGTCGTGTGGCATAACAATACCACCAGCTATTTTCTCATTCCTGCAATCGGATTTCAGTTATCTCTTTTGGTTCATAAGTTATTAAGTACCGAAAGGTGCTTTATGCTATCAGTGTGGGGAAACGTGTCTGTCTGTCCGTCTGTCTGTCTGTCTGTCTGTCCGTCTGTCTGTAACTCAAACTCCTATAAAAGATTTTCAAAATCTGTTTTCGTCAGTCGATGAACATGGTTGATGGCACGAATCAGTCACAAATATTATCTAAATCGGTTCAATAGCACGTGCACAAATGGTACCTTCACGACCCCACCTAGCAATTTTCACTGGAGAGATATATTAAGTAATATATCAAACAAATCGTAATGAAGAAATTGAAGCGGATATTATTTACTATTTTCGCCAATTAATAAATATGGTTCCGGGAATGAACCATTTTGAAAATGATTGAAATCGAAACAATGACACGTGCTGTAATACTACCCTTATGACACCCTCAAAATTTTTCAATGCTAAAATATGGCATGTAATATATCAAACGACTTGGAATGATGTGTCATGAATGAATATAACGTGAAATTAATGGTAGTCCAAATTGGTTTCAAGGAACCTGGTTTAGTGTAACCATGATGGTTCATTAGAACTTTCAATGCTAAAATATGGCATGTAATATATCAAACTTCTTGGAATGACGTGTCATGAATGAATATGATGTTAAATTAATGATAGTCGATATTGGTTTCAAGGCACCTGGTTTAGTGGAACCATTATGTTTCATTGAAACTTTCAATGTTAAATTATAGTATGTAATATATGAAACGACTTGGAATGAGGTGTCATTAATGAATAAAACGTAAAATTTATGATAGTCGAAATTGGTTTCAAGGAACCTTGTTTAGTGGAACCATTATGGTTCATTGGCATTTTCCATGCTAAAATATGGCATGTAATATATCAAACGACTTGGAATGATATGTCTTGAATGAACATAACGTAAAATTAATGGTAGTCGAATTTTGTTAACAAGGAACCTGGTTTAGTGGAACCATTATGGTTCATTGGAATTTCAATGCTAAAATATGGCATGTAATATATCAAACGACTTGGAATGATGTGTAATGAATGAATTTAACGTAAAATTAATGATAGTCGAAATTGGTTGGTTCAAAGGTACGTGGTGTAATGGTATCTTTATGGTCCATTAGAAACTATGTTATCATGGGGCTGTTTAAAAATATAGTTCCGCGCTTGGTTTAGTTTAACCTTTCGGTACTTGGTTATGTCATTCCTTAATGGTTTATTAACAAAACTTTGGCACTGTCTGTTGCAGGTAACTGGAGAGGCGTTAATGAAGAAGGAAAGGATTGCGCTGAACCTGATGTCTAGAGAACCATACCATGGATGCAAATTTCAACGCTCGGTACCCCGAAATAGACCGGCCAAAGACATCAACCTATGAGGTAACTTCAACAGTGGTGGTGCAGCATTTTCTAAGAGTCCACAACGCAGCACAAGACGACTTGCAACTGAATATGGACTCAGCCAATCATCCATATTACGGATTCTGCGTACCAATAAGTAGCATCCATTCAAAGTTCAGATACAGCACAAACTATCCGAGGATGTCCCGGACAGACGTGAGAAGTTCTGTACCTGGACTCTGGATAATATCGACTGGATCCTTCATTTGCTCATAATATTGTGTTCAGTGATAGGCAAATTTGTATGCCCATGGTGAGGTCAACCGTCAGAACATGAGATACTGGAGCGATACGAACCCTTATTGAACAGATCCATCGAAAGTCGTTGGTGATGTCAAAGTTATTGTTTGATGTTTATATCAATATGAGGCACCCGTTTAATTAGACCAATTTTCAAACACGGTACCCTAAATGCTGATGAGTACCTGCAAATGTTACAAAGCACTGTGTTCTCGTCATTGTTGACTGAAAATGCCAGTTCACTAATTTTTTTATTCCAGCAGGGTGGTACACGGTCACGATACGGACGTAATCAGTGTAACTCGCTGGATGGACAATTAACTGGTCATGGATTGGCTGACGGGGTTTTGTGGAGTGGTCACTACATTCTCTCATACCGCTAAATTTATACCTGTGGAGCCGCTGTATGCTATGAGAATCCAAAGCAAATGACACCTTCAGCAACGCATCCTACAGGCTTGTGACAGCATTACCCCTGACGTTCTTGGTCGCGTGCATAATAAATGGATAAAGCGCCTTGTGCAGCACAACACATTGAACACATCCTAGTTTCTGAAACCCAGTTTTTGTTTGGAAAATGTCAATCGTGACATCCTAGCTTCTGAAAACCCAGTGACATCGTTGCTTTTGACTCCAGACACAAGAATTTTAAGAGTTTCCTCATCGTGACACTTAACCTTAATGATGTATATCTTTTTGATTTGTGGAGGGGGGTAATTTTATCTAGAGACATGTGGTTTTCGTTCTTATTCAAAATTTCCTTGATTAGTAACTTGTGAACCACAAGACATAACTGAAATCCGATTGCAGTTAAACTTCAGAGGAATAAACTGGTGTTATTTGATATGCCATATGACCTCCTTCCCATTTAAAAACTTGAACCTAACCAAAAACATGGGTGACGACTAAACGCCGAAACTGCTCCAAAAGGTAGAGCACCTATCCTATTCTCTGCTAGATGATCACATCGTTCATTTTAGACACCTTTTCCGTATTATCAGTGATGTCCAGTGACTTTTGACTCACCCTGTATTATCAAATTGAAATGCTAGTTACCAATACTCTGATCCGTCACTTTGTACACCTCACAAAATATGAAAAGAAGACTGCCTATGTTACATGAACACAAATCACGGTATACATACCCTGAAGCAACTTTTCTTTTGTTGAGTTAAGCGTGAAATAATAGCAAAAATGGGGAAAACTAGTGATCTGATTGACTTCCAGCGTGGATGGCGGTAGGTACTTCTGGAATAAGCATTTCAGAAAAGGGCGACTCTCCTGAACTTTACGATTAAGGAGCAAAAACATGCAGCCATCGTGACTCCAATAGACGGAATGGCAACAATCGCACATATTACTGCTCATTGCTCATTACAAGTCAGGTAGCCGGAAAACAATATCAAAACTCACAACTAGTCGCACCTTGGCTCGAATGGGTTACCAAAACTGATGACCATCTCGCATATCAATACTGTCAGAGAAGGACAAGAAAGCGCGCCTCCTGTGGACAGCAACAGAAAGATTGGACCATTGAGGAATTGGAAAAAAGTTGTCTGGTCAGACGAATCTACATTCCTGCTGCATCATATTGATGGAAGGCTTAGAATATGAGGAAAAAAGCATGAAGCCATGGACCCCTCACACCTGATTTGGATTTTGCAAGGTGGTGGAGACGGAATAATGGTGTGAGGAATATCTTCTTGGCATGAATTGGGTCCTCAAATATCTGTAGACGATCGGTTGAACGCCAAAGCATACATAAATATTGTTGCAGATCAAATTCACCCCTTCGTGCTCACAATTTATCCGCACGCAGATAGCTCTTTTCAGCAGGATAATGCACCAGTACATATGGCTAGAATCACTAAGGATTAGTTCGAGGAACATGACAATAAGTTCTCCTTAAAGTAATAACCGGCTCATAACCAGATCTCCACCCCATTGAACAACTACAGATGAACTGGGAAGAATCGTTCGCTCGCTCCTTGTTCACACCTCCATGGAATCTCCGGAAATTTGATGAAGTTCTCACGTCTGCATGGGCTAACATTCTTGTTGAACGTTTTCAGTACCTCGTTGAATTCCTACCCAATCGAATACAAGCGATTTTGAGGTCTAATGGAGATTCAACACGGTACTCGACAAGTGTACCTGATAAAGTGACAGCTCAGTGTATTTAATCATAATAATTTTTTAATTACCACTTTTTTATTTGTTTTTATCTTTTTGCAGTTTTTGCAGTGCTGAATATCTTCAGACTTCCTTCTTGTAATATTCATTTTAAGTTGATATTTGAATTATGTAAACAAAACTCATTTGTTTCAATACTTCCATTTGAATAATAATTTTTGGATATTTAAAAAATAGGTGCTCTAAAACGAGATCCCTCTAAATAACGATTAAAACAATGTTGTTTTTTTGTAAGTAGAATTATAGAAAATATTGGATGAATCATACTGAATTATAATGAATTTTAAAATAAGAATAATTGAAAATATTACCTGTAACGCTCTATATACTTGAATCATAGTCTGAGCGCAAACGCTGCATTGGTCAGCATTGGCAGAACGTTTCCCTTGGCCCCAGTCAGGAGAAAAATTCACCTGGGCTGTGCTGAAGTCCAGAATCACTATAACGAATAATACAAGCACGAAGGACAAGATGACCACCCTCATGGTGAAGATGCAACGTTCAAATTCCTATAAAGATTAAATAGAAATGATAAAGTGAATGAAAATTTTCAACTTATAAAATCACAAAAAAAATTGTAAATTTGTTAACGTGATAGTAAACGAGTAAAGCAAAACAGCAATCAATATATTTATTCGTAAATTTCTTAAATTATTTTCAGAAGAAAGGGGAGAAAAATCAGCCTAATATATACTTTAAAGAGCGTTTAAATTCAATAAAATATGCAGATGAGAAATTACAATTTGCTATTCACATTGAGTAAAAATTCAGCAACATAGACAGGAAATTTTAATTAACATTAAAGAATTAAAATTAAAGAATTTGTAAACAACTTCTTTAAGAATGTAAAATTATTAAAGACCTAACAAGTCAATAAAATATGTAGAATCTAAACACAAATGATTGGAGCAGTTTCATGATTTTGTTGTAGGTGTATTATTTAACATATCATCACGAAACATTACAAATACATAGAGCAACTCACCAAGTTTTTTCATAGTGCTAGTGCCCGATGTACGCCCCTCTAATGGCTCTACAGATATCAAGCATGTAATCGAGTTCATTCACACGATGAAGGTTTGAGATCCGTTCATCGGGCAGGCCAAACGACAGGACACCTTCGACCGATCCATCTGCTGGGAAAGTTGGTGTTCAAGTATAGGCAAATAACACGACGGAAATAAACTGCAGCTTATTTCCTGACATAACTTCTTTTTTTCTGCAATCACAAGGTCCCTTTCAATTTTGGCAAAAGCATCGGTGTTCTGGCAGCTAGTAATGACGGCAAAAACACTCGAGTCCTTCACATACTTTAATGCAGTGTGCGTGTGCAAAAACAATATCACACTCTCGGTTTTGCATTTTGCTTATATTATACACTAACGATGAAAGTTTAATTACATCTTTATTATAGTGCACGCATTGCATTCAACTACGTTTGTTGAAAGACAAATATAAATATGAAGAGTTGAAAAAAAAAACAAAACGTTATTTTACTCCGTGTAATAAAATTAGAACGTTTTCGTAAGCTTTACTTATAAATGAGTTTTTGCATCTTCTTAGGTATCACTCAAACATTCGATCTTTCATTGAGATAATTAAGTGTTGCAAACGTTTTACATGAATGTTATTTTATGCACGTTGCACTGAAGTCTTAAGAAAGGAAATAGATGCTTATTGTTGGCCATTTGCGTATACTTCTTTCACCAAGTCTCCCTAAAGATTTTAAATTGGGTTTAAATCGGTGCTACATGATGGCCATTCAAGAAGTTTAACGTTCTTGGTCTTGAAGAACTGTAGCGTTGACTTGGATATATTTTCCTATCATTATAACCTTAGTCAATAATTCTGCTCCCGCGCGGCGCAATATTGTACACAAAGTTTTTATTTCCTTGGGAGCGCGCAAACACCAGAGTGGTCGGATTTATTCGGAGCCTTTAATCAAAGCATATTCTCTGTATTTGTGTGCTTGTTCTCAGTTTTTGCTTATTTAAGCAACTGTATAAAAAAATTGCGTTAACTATGCCCGTAATCGCCCGCTTCACCAAATCTCAATGACGCGTTGTGGAATACAGTGGAGTCTCGCTAATCCGAAAACTCGGTTAATCCGAATTGTAATTTCTTTATTTTGCATGGTAATACGTAATACAGAATGACAAAAACCTACAATGAAGATACTCTAAGATACTAATAACGTCTACCTGAGGAAAACCTAATCGCCTCAACTCAGATAAAGACGGCGAGCTAGATACTCATGGTTCGTGGTTCGCATACGCTTTTCAAAAAATATTTAATATAAATATTTAATAAATACAGTGTAATGTTTCTGTCTGCTTTACAATTAAATTGTATGGGCAGCCTTTATTTAACCTGTTTTCGAGTGATTGATTTTTTGGGTCGCCTTTTCGGTTTCCTGCAAATTTTAAATTTGCTAGGATTTCGGTTAATTCGAAAATCTAGTATCGAACAAACCTCAGTCTCTATAAATTCGGATTAAAGGGATTCCACTCTACAATGTACAATGAGCTCCTTTTTTCTACCGTGTATCTACAACATTTTCCAGTTCATAATTACGTCACTCCCTATATTTCGAATCACAGAGAAAACATCCTCAACGTACCGAGCATTCACCAGGGTTTGCAAGAAGATATTCAAACCAAATAAGCAAGACCAACAAGTTGTTAATTTTTCTTAAATTTCTAGAAATGAACAAGCTAAGTTCTTAACAGGCCATAAAATTATTGACACTTCGTCTTGCTTTTGGTCTGAATATCTTCTTTCAAACACTGGTGAGTGCTCGATAAATAGCACTTAGTAACTATCTTCTTTTTCCAAGCTTTTTGTAAATAAACATTGCATATCTCACATTAAGCTTTTTCTCTTTGTCAAACATCCGCTTGACAAGAACTCTTACACTTTCTTGTTTATGACTTTCTCGCACTTCCCAAAGTCTTTAAGAAACAAGCGATTATTCCGGCTTGAAGTTTGCTATTTCTTTGGACAAAATTGGTAAGCTTTAACAAATCGATGATGAAAGAATGCAAAAGAGGTAAAGTAATAATAGTAAAATAAAAGTCTTTAAGACCATTCGACTTAATATTAAAAAATTCTTAACATTTTTTTGCACTTCAGGAAGCAGCTTTCATTGGGGTGAAAAAATTTAAAAACGAAAAACGTGTCCTATATTGAAACATCTGAACTGTGTAAAAGAGTTGCATAGGGAAAAAACAACTTGTTTTCTTTAAAACGTACTTGTATTGAAAGTGAAATCAATTGTTTTGAAATTTACATGATTGTTACGACATGAAAAATAATGTATATATTTAAGTAGGGAGTTCACAAGAATACGATTCCATATATTCCATGGATGATTCTATCCTGATGATCAATATTACTCCGTAGAGAATATATTTAGGTAACGAATTTGAAGTATTATTGCTTGTTCTTTATATTTTGAAAGTTTGGTCTATATTTTCTATTCCTCTTTTACCTTTTTGGTCGCGTGGATATTAAATAACCATTTAAATTTAACCTAGCAAGGGATCGCCGTACTCAGGCGTTGCTTGATGTGCCAAGCTTGGTTTAAGAGAAAAAAACTCACATCCTTGCCTTCAGCGGGATTCGAATCCGCGACCCGCTGATCTCGAAAGCGACAAGACTTGCTTCTTAGCGCTCTCGTGACCGAACCGTCATTTTGAATGTTTAAACGTCATGTAATTTAAAATTTATTGTTTTATACCAAACAGTGGGTTCTTTGATTTTACTTTTAGCATAGAGTGATGTTTAGGGATTGGGGATATTAAATTTTAAAACTGTCATCTAATATACTAAAACTCTTGCGTGTATTTATTTATTTTTCTGTAATTCTATCTCCTCCTAGACGGTTTGAGCTAGCGACTTGAAATTTTCAGGGCTGGCTTATCAATAAAGGACCTGCTCTATCGCCAAAAATCAGCCCCCTACGACCCCCTTCCCCACTTTCTGGGGTTTTCATTTAAAATTATCTGCTTTTGCTTTGTAATTCCCCTCAACAGATGGCGCGGGCGGGCGAAGCCGCGGATAACAACTAGTACTTCTCTAGAAATACATGTAGGCCTACTGTTTTGTTGTAGAAGAGACCACTATGGGTCAAGAAGAATTCATTGCGTTGTGTCTTATACAATAATTTGGCTGGCATAAATTTTACGAGAATATGTCAAACAAAATTTCTCTCCAGACATAGGCAAAAAGAAAAACAAAACACAAATATATGATACTATGGATAAAACCTATGTTGCAATTTCAATGATGTAAATAATTCCTCAAAAAATTTTAATCCACAAAATTCACATCATTAGGTGTATTTGTGTCTAAACCTATTCAGAATATATATCGCGCTGATTAATTGGTTCAATTCGCTGTTTTATTTGAGTAATATCCTATACAATTACAGCCACAGGGTTCTCGCTCGACCTTTATGCCCGTATTCAGAATGAGCGCTCTTGCTCACACTCTTGCTCTTACTTGCATGAGTGTAAGCAAGAGCAATAGTAAGAGCATTTGCTCCTCTCCTTATTCAGTATGCTTACTTAAACAATCACTCCTTTGAGCGTTGAGTAGTACCATGAGCAAATGCAAGGAGCGTTGAGTAGTAGCATGAGTAAAAGTATGGAGCGATTCTGGACGGAACTGCGCTGTGGGCGTAATAATTATTCAATTCTCTCCCCCTTCCTCTGAAGACTGTAATCTATACAGTACATCCTTGGTGTGAAGCTTAATGGCGTCGTCAAATTTAGCATTGAGCGAATCCCCCAAGCTTACTCTCAAAAGAGGAGCGACAGCTCTTGCTTGTGCTCTTGCTCTTGCTTACACTCTCACTAGCCTAAGCAAACGCTTAAGGCGGTACAAAGAATGACAAAATATTAGCAGTAGCATGAGTAAATGCTCAACATTCACGAAGCAATGCTCACTCTAGTACAAAGAATCAAAAAAAGCCTATTAAGCTTGACTCTCCAAGCGAGTATAGCTTACTTGAAGGGAGCATGAGCATGAGCAAGGACATCTGGTGGCTCTCGCCTATGCTCACATGCTGTAAGTCACCAGAAACTGTTGGAAAGATTTCAATTAATAGAAAGAATGAGTTACACGTACATAAAAGATCGCACAAATCCCTTTGAAGCTCTTAAGGATCACGATTTAAAAAAATATATACAGATTGCAGAAAGAAACAATCCTGTACGTGCGCGATTTGGTGTGCAATGATCTGCAGAAAGACTATAGAAGTCGAGGACCTAGCCTGTCTCTACTTTTCCGTTTAAACGTTCTTTTGTGTATGTTTGTCATTAGTCTTACTAAACTATTCTGTATTGGAATGTTCTACATTTGAATTACAAATCAAACTTCATTTGCATTTTTAAGTTAACAGCTAAATCAATGCCGTTTTCAGTTTCTTTAACGTTTATTTCTTTATTATTATTATTATTATTATTATCGATTATTAATACTATTATTAAATGTAACTGCAATCAGTAGTCTAATGGTTATCCTTTATTATTAGGTCTTGATTACCCTTCGCTTCTTTGCCTCCGCATCCTTCCAAATAACTGTTGGAGACCTGTACAATGTATCCCAACAGGCATGTAGTAACTATTTTAATCGTGTTTCAAGGGCGATTGCAGAAAAAGATCGCAGTTTATACGCTTTCCTACCGAAGATCAAACACCAACTGTAAGGCGAAAGTTTTTTGCTGTAGCTCACTTTCCTGAAGTCACAGGTGCAATAGACTGCACACACATTCAAATTAACCATCCATTTGGAACAACAAGGAAATTGTACAGGAATAGAAAAGATGGTTTTCCATCAATACTCAAGTGATATGTGATGCGGATATAAAAATGACTAACATTGTTGCACGATGGTATAGTTTAGCTCGTGACAGCCGAATTTTTTATAATAGCAATATTAATATTAAGCTGATAAATAATATGGTTCCAGGGTACGAGAACAATTTATTTGCCTTCTTGTAACACGTGGCAAGTAGCATATCCATTTACGTTTCTTTTCTTCCCTTGTTTAATTTTAGGCGTTTGATTGGAGATGCAGGATACCCATGCCTTCCATATTTACTGACACCACTGCTGAGAAAAAATATAATCAATCGCGTATTCTCACCCGAAATGCGATTGAACGTCTGTTTGGGCTGTGGAAGCGCATCTTCCCAGCGCTCCGATTGGGACTACGCACAAGCTTTCCACGATCCATTCAGATCATCATTGCTTGTGCAGTTCTGTCTACTGCACAAGGGAGAAATTCCTGAGGACGAGTTTCAATGACAATGAGGAGGAAGAGAATGATGACCCAATTGCGCTTCCAAACAATCATGTTCATGGCAAATATGCTCGAAATCGAATAATTCCAGAATACTTTACATCTTGAGTTACGTTTAAGCTAAATGAATCCCCATCATTCTAGATTTCGCTCAATCAAAAGAAATAGATTTGTTTTTTGCTACCCCACAGAGGAACATATGCTTTTATTTTAATGTATTTGAAAAATTGAACAGTGTGCTTCACTCTTTTCTTTCTAATTCTATTTCCTTTTTATTGAAAAGAAATTCTTCAAAAATAAAAAAAGGTTTTTCAATTGAAAAATCATTACCTATGCTTGGAGACGTATCTCCAGTTAATAATTATTATTATTTAAAAAAAGGTTCTTGAATGAAGTTGCAGAAGGACTGAGTTTTTTCATATAAATCCGTATTTCTATATTTTGTGAAAACAAGATTCACAATTTCAAAAAAAAGTATGTTGGTGGACGTATATTGTTTATTTTCAGTTAACGAGAAAGGGAAGTACCAGACATAAGCTGGTTATCAAGCATTTATAGACCGCGTGCTTCAGGAAAGCGAGAGCATGTGCTCCTGAGCAATGCTCCGAGAGATTGGAAAAATGCTTACGTCGTATGCAATTTCTTTGTACCCAGTGCGTGAGCATGAGGTGGAGAGAACTGGCTCATGCTTAAGAAAGCAAGAGCTGAGCATGAGCATCAACATCTTGACTCATTCTTTGTACGACTGTTAGAGTAAAGTTTAGTTCACTGCCGTTACCGTTTGAGTTGTGCTCGAACGAAAGTCGTTCCGTTTGCTGAGATGATTCATAGTTGTGCTTTGTCGTTATGCCGATGGCTGTCGAGCCGCCGTCTGCTGTTGCGTTGGGATAGAACTGTGCTCTATTTCAACGGCCAACGCACAACGGCCCACCAATCAGAACGTGAAGATCTCTTGACGTCATTTCTCTTCTTTGTAAAACAAAAATGGAGGAAAGCAAGTTAATCGAAGCGATTCAAAAGTATCCCTGCTTGTTTGATACGAGAACGAAAGAATATAAAGATCAAAAATTAAAAGAAAAGATTAAATTTTCTCTTCTTTGAAAAATAGATCGTACATATATAGATCTATTGGAACGATGCTTATTTCTTCGATGCAAGTTTCGGAAGTTTATAGTTGGCAGAGCATGCGCAGTGTTCCCGTTGACCGTTTTACCAGGGAAGAATTACAATGTTCTTCCTCTTCCCTGGTTTTACCGCTGTGACTATGAATGCTAAAGCGCAGTAACAAGAGCACTAACGGCAACGTTTTGAACTTGATGAACGGCAGACGGCCAACGCAAAACGGCGTTGTCAGACTATGAATCAAGCTTAAAAGTGTGAGCATTAGCGCTCATTCTGAATACGGAGTTTGTTTTCAACAATGGTCTTGAAGCAAGAGCAAGAGTATGAGCGTTCATTCTGAATACGGGCCTTAGAGCCGCACTTATATTAAGCAAACAATAATTGTGAACTGTTGATTTCCTATTACTTTAACAATCTTTTGTAAATTATCACTTCGAGTATTAACGAAAATCGCAAATTAGCATAAATTACCTCATCTCTTTATTTATTCAAAAGCCTGGTTTCTCGATTTACTTCAGTGTAGAACGCTGAACGGGCCAAAACTCATTACTTTTTTAAATCCCCTGTTCACGTTTCCCTTCTACGATTATCCCATCGCTCTATTATGATTTAAATATTTTCAAAAATTCGGGTCAATAGATATTTGATCAATAATGTTTCTTTCCCTTATAAAGTTAAACGAAGAAACGCAGTGAAATAAAAAAAATATTTTAATAGGCCTTGAATCTGTTTTTAATTTTTATGCCAGTAATTAAAATTATTTCGAAAAACAACCTACTTTATATCTGAAGTCTTTCTTTGGTTGTTCCTCACCAGTTTACAAAATTGAACAGTATTCATCCAGCCCAAACGGTTGCGAGCATTGAAATGTAAGCTTAATAGAGTAATACACTGCTTCGCTCGGGGTGATTGATTATATACAAGTTGTTTAAGGTAAATTTTACCATAGCTAAGTCTGACTTTTTGTGAATTTATTGTCGATACATACATAAAAAGCTAATATGCAGTGTTATCTAGGAAGTCTCTTATGTAGACAACATTTTGGTTTATCCACCAAGAGCACAGATGAAAACGTATCCTAGAGAATCAAAGCGTGATCATGCTATAGTTGTCCGTGTGAAAACAAACGGAAAAACACTGATTGTTAACATCCAAGATGGAGACGATGAAGGTTGAATTGTTGCTAGCACCCCGATGGTCAAGTGACTTTTCCGCTTCCAGGCCTTGTTATCTCGTAGGCCTCGATTAAATATACATTTATGATATTTATTTTAATAATTTTCTGTTGAAATTCCACTGCCAAAGAAAATTAATATAATTCCATGAGAGTTAAAAAATTATTTTCAGCTTTTTTAATGTTCAAAATTATATTCTTATGCTTTACTGAATGGCAACCTTACATAGGTGCACGATGCTATTCGTGGACTTTACCAGGCATGTGCCTGTGTTAACGCTCTCATAGAAGGCTCGATCCACTCTTTATTGTTGTTGACATCAATGACGTATATTAAAGATAGACTCCGAAACCAGGTGCAACAGGTGAAGCAAATTGGTAAGCTCCACCGCCCAGAACTGTCATGGCCAAAAGTGAGTGAAGATGATGCAAAACACAAGGCTAAACTCGAGGGTAGCTGATTAATAATTCTTTCATACACCGATCACGGAGTGATAAGTTTATCTTTTCGTTAATTTTGTATTTGAAGTGTTTTGTTTTATTTTATAAACCATTTTTTCAATTTCAATTTAGTTTCGATTAATTTCAATTTCGTTTCGATCATCTTTCAGTTACGTATTTTCATTTCAGTTACGTATTTTTGATTTATGCTTTGGGAAAATGATTCCTGATCCTTTTACGTGTATGTTTGTATAGTTGTACGCAGAACAACTTTGAGGAATGGTTTTGAATTAATTAATTCCCGGGCCCAAAATCGTCAAAAACAAAGCAGTTAGACAGCAAACAACTCCACAGCTCACTTCTGCCCAGACCGAGGCTAACGAGAAATACAAGCTCCGGCCATGACCTCCTCTATTATTCCAGAAAACCTATTCTTAGCGTATAAAATTGTGTATATGCTCTTCATTGTTAAAAGACGGTCGTCAAAGACGCACCTAGTGAGAAAACCACGCACAAGGTATTGTTAATTTAAAGGGCAATTGGCTAAATTCTTCACGCTGGCCAAATTTTTATGATATCTTTTTTGAACGAATCGAAGATTAAATAAAAACTAGATAAAATAATTCGTGCTATAGCTGCCGCCACGTAAGTTGAACGATCTTTTTGACATGCGCAGTAAATCATCTCATCAATATAGTTTGTCTGGATTTTATCCATGATGCACTTGTTCTACTATAGTAATGGTGGAGATATCGTTGAAACGTGGAAAGCCTATTAAAAGTCATAATAGGAAACGGGCGTGAAAGAATTTGAGTAACCTTCAGGGCGGGTGTGAAAGTACAAATCTTGTGGGATGAGGTAAGAACATCAACTTCATTACCGTCCAGTTCGCCTAATATCAGTGTTTAGGTTGGCAGCCGCTCTAAATAAGAACTGATAAAACAAATTGCATTCGAGTCGACTATTCTGCGTCATTTTTTAATTTATTAATTTAATTTATTAATTTCATTTATTTATTTAAAAGAAAAAAAACGAAAATAGAAACTAAATATAAATACGAAAACAATGTTTCGAAAACGAAAGCGGATGTTTCATGGAATAGCTAAGCGATTTACTTCCCGTTAACGTCTATTGGCTGGCGTTAGAAATGACGTCATCTTGTCGTTCAACTTATGCGGCGGCAGCTATAGTTTCATTCACTAATTTAAACTGACAACGGTGCGCTTAAGCGCTCGTGTGGGAAAACCAAGTACTAAATTTTGTATACGGTTTAAACAATTGATATCAGCTATTAAGGTTGGGTCTGAAGTAATAATAGAGGTCATGCTCCGGCACTAAAAAGTCACCTGACCAAGATAGGTCTATAAAGAATCCAACCTTCATTGTTTCCAACAAAGGAAAAAACTGATTGTTAAAATATTAGATGGAAACAATGAAAATTACATTGTTAATAGACCTATCTTGGCCAGGTGACTTTTCAGTGCCGGAGCAACACCACCTCTACCAACACCTCCTAAAAAAAAGCCTGTGCACTGAAAATTCATACATTGTTACATCATCATAAAATGGCATTGTTTCATATTTCTACCAATAATAAGCCTTAAATTATGACTTCTTATGATCATGTAACAATGTATGAATTCTCAGTGCATAGGCTTTCTTTTTAGGAAGTGTTGCCATAGATTAATAATGAGAAGTCTGTCCACCCTCGTTTTCAAACGTTGTCTAAATTCCCTAGCGGCAGATAAACTCAACTGCCAAATCCATTGTTTACTACTGCAATCATAACGGAGACAAAATGTCGTTTATTAAATTGGAGAAATTTTTATGAAGAAATTTAATTTCCAAGTTCTTTACACTAAACGTTTTTCTATTTTTTTCTTTTCGAAAAGAAATAAAAACAAAAAAAACCCAAGAAAATAAAACAACCGTGAGCTATATGAATTAAGGTTGTTATAGCGGAACTCTTATTCAAAATAAGTTGAAATAAAAAGGATTTTGCCATATTAGAAAATTTGATGAATGGTTTTCATTGGATTCCCTAAATTAGATGAAATAAAATCTTTTTTAAAAATTATAGGACCTCTAAAGTTATTTTTATTCTTGCTGTTATGAATAGAAAATTGCATACATACCTTTGTTTTGCAGTCATTTAAAATGCGATGAAGAAAATCGTAAAAAGCTTTTGATAACGACCTGTCATTAACAAAACTCAATAGCAAAACATTACCTGAATAGATCCAGAAAAGAGAAGGAGATAGCTGAACGCTTGGCGCGCTGCTGTCGTTATTATTGTTGTAGGACGTCGATCTGGCAACAGCTATAACAATGAAACCGACCCGGAGTGAACAGACTTCTCATCATTAGTCTATGGTGTTGCCTCTACCAACACCTCCTAAAGAGGAAGCCTCTGCACGGAAACGTCATACATTGCTACATCATCATAGTAGTGGATTGTTATTCGTATTTCTACCAATAATAAGCCCTGAATTTGCACTACTATGATGATGTAACAATGTATGACGGTTTCCGTGCAGAGGCTTTCTCTTTAGGAGGTGTTGCCTCTACTCAAAGCCTTAGCGCTTAAAGTCATCCATTGTTACATCACGTACGGTAGTGTATTGTTAATCATATTTCTACCAATAATAAGCCCGAAATTGTCCCTACTGTAGGTGATGTAACAATGTATGATTTTTCCGTGAGCGGGCTGTCAGATCGTCGAATTGAGGAAGAAATTAAAAGAAATAAATTCGGCGATCTAATAGGAAAGCAAGAACAGGGGAGAAGACAAAGCAATAGAAAAAAACAAGAATTAACGAAGAAATCAAGTCCCCTGCCACCCCGGGAGAGCAATAGAAGAGTCGGAAGAGAGCGAGGGCGTGAACCAAGTCTCCGATTGGGGAAGAAGGTAGAGGCGGAAGAAAATAGGAAAAAAAGAGGACAGAAGGTTTCGAGCTTCCGAGGGGAAAGGAAGGATTCGTATGGGGAGCGATGGTACGGACGAGGGTGTTCGAAGAAAGGAAACGAACGCTCGCAAGCGAAGAGAAGGCGTTCTCAACGTGCAAATATTAATGCTGAGAATTGTCGACTTGTCGGGAGAGGGAACGAACGACGGCGGAAAAGCGATGACTCGACGGGAAGGAGGAACGTTTCTGCTTCAGGGGTAGAACTTTGTAATAGCAGCAAGCACGAAACGATAGGAGAGCCCGCCCGGTAAACAAAAGGATTGGCATCGCCTCCAATAGTTCAGGCAAGTGAACGAAGATTTAAGCGAGGCCCACGAACTTTTGTAAATGCACATTACGAGAATACATACGTCGAAGGTTCCCCATCCGCCCCCGGCGTATGTATCGGCCGTGCTCATTAACGTCGCTCACCGAATTGGAAAAGGCTTCTGCACACGAATTTATATACGAGGAGGACCTTTCCGCAAGTAATACACAGGCTTCATCAGAAACAGACTTTTCTGCTGGATTCACTAGTGAGGGCATCGAACCCGAGAGGCCAGTGACCTCGACACCGACACGATCCGACGACACCATGGACTGCCCGCCAGTGCTCGACGGCCTCTTGGTGTGCTGCTCGAATCGTTCACCGAACGAAGGCGTCAGCGAGGACAACCAGCCAGCCAAGGATTCTGAGGATCTCCCGAGTTTGACCACGACGAGTTTGGACGACCAGACAAGCGTCCAACACAAGCCCATACCGACCAGTGCCCCAGACCGACTGCCCGCCGACGGCGACTGCATTGCGAGCGCGCGACCAGCAGAGATCTCGTGCTGCGAGCCGCGCTCGGCTTTTGCGTCTTCTGCTCAGGGTACTGTAGCATTGTGTATTAGTGGATTAATTAGTATTAATAAGTCCAGTAGACTTTTAAGTGGATTTCTAATTTTTCTCCCGAACAGTCCGAACTGTCTCTACTTATGAATTACATGATGACTTTCTCTTCCTGGATGACCACACTAGTGATAATGTACTAATGATAAATTTTATCTTTCATATTCATGAATATAAGCCCTCTAGGGTTACCGCTTTCGGTGTCTGCGATGACGACTACCACAAGGACCCATCGGCCCTAGTTATTCCGGCACATTCAAGTTGAAGGCTGCATACCCTTCCGCACCACCTTATCAACGGCGTTTTCAGAAGAATATTGTATATTATTCAATTACAATTGCTTTACAAATCGTTAAGCAAATATTTAATTGTATTTCAATTGACTTAACCGTATTTATTAAATTATCCATTTGAAACTATGCATATCAACGTCTCTCTCTCCCTTCTCTTTACACGACCTGCATCTAGTTAAGTTCAATTCCGTAAAATTAACTTTTATTAAAAAAAATTCGTGAAACAGGCTTTCTCTCTAGCCTGCTCGTTAGCCTCGTGCCCAGAATATCATGGCTCCAGTTTGCTTCACTTTGGTGGCTCTGTTAACAACAGGATTCTAAAGCACTGTATACATAAAGTACGGACAATTCATTGTTGCAGGCAGCCATTTTGACTCCTATTTCATATGATGTTTGGTCGTATTTTGAAGCAAATTCAAACTTCAGAGGCATATTTTTTTCAAATTTTGACATAAAGGAAATGTTCAATCTACAAGTTTGAATTTATCGCAAAATAAGAAACAATCATTATAAAAAACAGGAATGAAATAGGAGTCAAAATGGCAGCCTGCAACAATGATTGTCCATACTTTCTTTATACAGGATTCGGAGTCTATCTTAAATATACGTCATTAATTGACATCATTGTCCCAAACCGTGATCACCGAGAGAGAAGGCCTCCGCAATGAAACTGAATACATTGTTGCATCACACAGACAGTGCATTGTTATTCGTATTTTTACCAATAATAATCCCTGAATTTGCACTATCTATGATAATGTAACAATGTATTCATTTTCATTGCGGAGGCCTTCTCTCTCGGTC
This sequence comes from Rhysida immarginata, assembly GCA_023313115.1. Lineage (NCBI taxonomy): Eukaryota > Metazoa > Arthropoda > Chilopoda > Scolopendromorpha > Scolopendridae > Rhysida > Rhysida immarginata. The sequence continues at coordinate 295,938 of JAHWFO010053791.1, forward strand.
ACGCCTAAACTCCTCGTCTGTTCAGCTAACGGCCATATTTAATTATTTGAATTTAAAATCCTTTTTCAAAATCGCACTTTTTCATTCGTAAGTTTTATTTATTTATTATTTGGCTTTTTGTCCATTGTTTTGCAACAAAAGTTGGTAAATATAAATTTATTTCAACCCTTTTTCAAAAAAATTTTTTTTGTCCATTTTCCGACCCTAGACGATTTTTGCCCGCCGCACCCCGCAATGGCCGGATCTGGAAAATATTTGAACCCTCCAAGAAGTAATCCCCAAATGTCGCTTAGTGAAAATAGAACCGAAAATTCGGAATCCTTTTCAGAGATATCTTGTTTACGGAAAGACAGGCATTCACATAAATAGCTTTCGCTACTTAATTTGCCTTCGCCTTAATGCCTTTTCCTTATTAGTTAGGTTTAGTTAATCGCTATTACATTCTTCCTTACAGTTAATTTGTTGCGCTTTTCATTTTTGATATTATATAGACACAATGTAGATACGAGGACTAGTGAAAAAAGAATTAAAATGAATTTATTTTGTAGCAGAAGTGAACGCACGGCAATGAAACAAGATGTATTGAAAAACCGGTTCTCATGCTTAGTAAGAAACCCGCACGCGCATGCGCATAACAACAGTGCTCTAACAAAGGAAGCGTGTTCGTTTGTCGCCTACAGAAAAGATGGAGTCGGTTCACGATGAACAGTATGCAACCTTGAAATTTTGCTAACCAGAAATCCGCCACTGAAGCACACGAAATACGAGGCGTGTCTGGAACGTCAAGTTACAATCCCTGTAGGTAGACAAGTAATTTTTTAATGCGTAAGTTGGCTATACTGGCTTTAACTGTTAGCCTTCCACTGCCCTCTTGCGGCTGTTCTTCATTGATACGTGGAGTCAAGTTCGAGTAATACTTTGTTTACAATGACTGTTCCGATTCAGAATCCCGCTAAATGTAAAATGCGCTTCGTCTAACGTGAATGCTCCGGAGGGATTTCATGCAATTGTCTTACTGTGAGACAACCGCTTCTATGTTCGTCATGAACATTGCTCCTGTGATCAGAGAATTCACGGCACTACTGTACTTCGTTACATGTTGTCGACTCGTATTGTTTCTTTAAACGGGAACAAGTGCTTTATGGTCATCCGCTGAACGCTTACCTTGTGCTTGGAAAAAACATATTTGGAACCACCATGAGAGGGCAATGAGGAACCGCCACGAGAGGGCAGTGGAAGGCTAAAAGTTAAAGCCAGTGTAGCCAACTTACGCACTAAAATATTACTTGTCCGCCTACAGGGGTTGTAACCTTACTTTTTGGACACCTCGTATTGCAGCAGGCATACGGCGAAGATGTTCTTCCACAATCGATGGCATTTCGGTGGTTTTAGAAGTTTAAGGATGACCATGTTTCGATTACAAAGCACGGCTGTCCAAGCGCTTCCTCCAGCGCTGTGGACGAGATCATGATAACACAGCTGTCGTCAATGTTCGGGTTGAATGCAATTTCAAAACTTAAGCAAAAATGTGGAATGGAACAACCAAAAAGGGGAAACCTCTAATTTACAACCTCTGATTCCCCTTTTTGATTGGTACATAACAATTGAAGGACTGGCGGACATGTTGCCGTATCACGAACCATAATCTTGAACATGAAATGCGTCTGTGCAAAAATTGCTCACGTCTGGACAGAAGCTGATACGAGTACTGGTGTGTTGGAACCTTCACGTATGGAAGCAGAACATGGCAAGTCCTATGATAAATCCATCAAATTGCTCCAAAGATCTAGGATGATGGATTCAATTTAATTCATCTTTATTTGTTAAAATATAAATTGTATATGAATACGAGATGCTGCGTCTTCCACAGATTCCGGAAATTATTTTATTCTGACCGAACCGTAAAAGGTACTAAGTTTTGCCTATAGCTGGTGTTAGGAGTACGTCTCAGCTGTAACTGTGCCAAGCGGTGTCATCCTATGTCCGCGTGATTTTGAGTTTGAGCTATTTTTGTCACTCTTTGTGTTGGTCGTGTTGCGATTCTTGATATTAAAGTTGAAGAAAACTGTTGCTGAAACCCACAGACTGATGAAGGAGGCTTTTGGTGAACAAGCTTTAGCCAAACCCAAACATTTGAGTGTTTTAAGCGTTTCAAAGATGGTCGGGAGTCTGTGGAAGACGACAAGCATTCTGGTCGACCATTAACAAGCACAACTCCAGAAATGATCACGAAAATGCGTGACGTGATCCGAGAGGACCGAAGTCAGACCATCCACGATGTTTGTGATCGCCTTGGACGTTTTGAGACTATTGAGGGGAAACGTGAGGTGCGAAAGGCCTGAGATGTGGAAGAAGAAAGACTGGCTGCTCCATCACGACAATGCTCTGGCACACACATCGCTCGCTGTGAGGGACTTCCTCAACAAAAACAACATGACCGCTGTTCCCTGGCACCCTGCGTTTCTACTCCTTTCGAAAATTGGAAAAAGGGCGGCGATTTGACTCCATTGAAGTGATCCAAGCGGAATCGCAACAGGTGTTAAACATGCTCCAACTGGGAACTTCCAGGAGTGCTTCCAGGAAATTTTGGGTAGCACCTCGTAATCTACATAATGATAATAAGACGAGGTTCTAAAGTTTACAAATAGAGGTTATAAATATATAGTGTGGTCAATCCAGCTGCACGGCAAACATCTAAGCGATAGCCGAACTCGTCCCACACTCGAAAGGCTTTTATTGTGCTACTAAATTCACCGCAGCTGTGAACTCTGGTTTCGCAGGCCAGCCAGAGTTGTTGGTAAACTGCTTTTTTTACATACCTCCACAGGAAAAAGTCACATGCCTTGAGACTAGGAGATCTCGGGGGCCAGGTCTTCTTTCCGCATGCGACCTACCCAATGTTGAGGAAGGGATTCATTCAAAAATCCTCATATATTACGCAACTATCAGCGCTCTAGTGGTGGAATACAAAACTTTAGAACCTCCTCTCTCTATCAGTATATAGATTATTCATATAGAATATATATTGCAAGAAATAAAGATGAATTAAATTGAGTACATCATTTTGATTAACCCTAGATAGTTATTTATTTTAAAATTATTATTCAGTTTAGTCACGAAACAAGCAGTGTCAACTGTAAATGGAACTGCAATCCTTTAAAAACTCCTGATCTGACAGAGTTATGGTACAAAATTATCTTGTATACAGGCATGCTCTGATCGTGATTGTCTAGGCCGCGAGAATTACCTTCGATTAATGCGATCTATGAGCTACTTTTTTCAATCAAGCCTGCTCTCAACCGCCCGTTGCAGCCCATTATTGAAGTGCCAGGATTTAAGAAAATCAGAGCATTTTAAAAAAAATTCCCCTACCTATCCCTACCTGTTGAGCACGATAAAATGAACTCGTCCATTTCATCTTACGGTGTGAGAACCCTAGTTGTTACTACTACCGTCTATGAGGTAGAGTAGTGTCATCGAAGATAGAAATTTTGCGTCCTGGATTTCCATGTTAACCAGCCTGTTGTTTATCTGTAACTTTAGGTGCAGATGTAACCAGCAGGTAAACAATTCATAAGTGGTACCCTGAAATTAAGGAAAAGGGATGTGCAGATTTACGAGGGTGTAATTAATTTTTCTTCTGTGAAGTTTTTGAGTTTTTCTCTCTCTTTCTTCATTGGTACGAATTTTGTGTGTCTGAATTTCATTTACACTTGTTTCGATCCAGAAGCGTCATTATGCTAATCCTGTAAGTACTAGGTGATTATGATTTTCCCCACTTACTCTTAAATAAGCCATTTTAGCAAAGATCTAACGTGAATTCCGCATTTCAACATTAAAAACTGAGGAAAATACGTATACGTATTTAGATTGTGCTGTACATGGTCAAGGATGCTTCCACCGTATTTTTAAAAGATTAAAATTATTACCCAACAATGACATCTCTTAATCTTTAAAAAAGATTTTTCGAATCTAACAAATTTGTCGAAAAGTCTATCATCTTCATTAATTTCAAAATCATTTAAAACTAAATTCAAAATCATCTGCGTTGATTTCTTTACTGTCTTTCATTAAACTCAGAGGGGTGATCAAAAAGTAAGGTTACAAAGCCTGCAGTGAAACGTGTACATTTAATTTCATACAACCAATACAGCCGATTGATAGTACTTACATTAGGTTATTTTTCGACATAGTTGCCAAATCGGTTTAGGCACTTGTCGGTTCGTGGGATGCGTTTTAATATTCCCTCCTGGTAAAAATTCTGTCCTTGCGTGTTCAGCCACGTTATCGCGAAGTGTTTCACCTCCTCGTCTGAAGCGAATCGTCGGTCTCCTAGGTGCTCCTTCAAGTGAGGAAAGAGGTGAAAATTGCTTGGAGCGAGGTCCGGGGTGTAGTGTGGGTGTTCGATGATGTCCCAGCGAAACTGCTGCAACCGGCCGCAAATATTCGACACCATTCTGCGACATGCTGACGAGACATTACAATCTCTCCGTAAACCTCTACTAGCTGGCGGTGAATTTCAGCCGGGGTTGCATGTTTCGCCCACAGAAATTGAATAACTGAGGAGATATCTTCGCGAAACTAGTTTTCCAAACGAGTCGCCATTTGTTTTAACCTACAACTAGTGCTGCAGGTGGCGGGTTGCTGAAAGTCTGCACAGTTGCTGACCGCATGTATTAGAATTACCGCACACTACTAATTTCTCTAAAACAGATGAAACTCCAGGAATATCGACCTTGTAACCTTAGTTGTTGATCACTCCTTGTATATTTAATATATTTAATATTATAAACATACCATATATTTATTTAATGAGAATTCATCCCAGTGAAATAAAGTCTATTGCAAACAATGCGGGTATTATATCCAATGTAAACACTTCAATACCATCTTCACAAATGGCTGCCACTCCTCCAAAAAATCCTGAAGCTCTCTATGTTAGGTCCCCCGGCCATGTGAAAGTCAAGAAAGAACTCCATTCATTAGTACAAGAACCATTTGTTGCTGTAACGCATCCTGAGTGATTAAAGTTATAACATTACTATACGAGGGTTACACGTCATTATAATAACATCATAAAGTTGACGGTATTTGGTTCCAGAGGTGGATGGAATAAAAAAAGTAGGTATACATTTTTTATTATTAAAAACTAATCACACAATAAGGATGACATACAATTTCCAATTAAATACAATCTGCTCAAACTGCCAGCCTTTAGTATTTACACATTCCTGTAGTCTTCTTTCTACACTCAAACACATTTAGCCATAGACGTTTTTATTGTTATCAATTTTTTGGCATGCTTCTGTTATGTTATCAATAAACCATTAAGGAATGATATAACCAAGTACCGAAAGGTTAAACTAAACCATTCGCGGAACTATATTTTTGAACCGCCCTATGTTAACATTGGAAGTTTCTAATGTACATAATGAAACCATTAAACCATGTAAATTTGAAATAATTTCGACTATCATGAATATTACGTTATATTCATTCATGACACATCATTCCTAGTCGTTTGATATATTACATGCCATATTTTAGCATTGAAAGTTCCAATGAACCATAATGGTTCCACTAAACCAGGTTCCTTGACACCAATTTGGACTATCATTAATTTTACGTTATATTCCTTCATGACACCTCATTCCAAGTCGTTTGATATATTACATGCCATATTTTAGAATTGAAAGTTCCAATGAGCCATAATGGTTCCACTAAACCAGGTTCCTTGAAACCAATTTCGAATATCATTAATTTTACGTTATATTCATTCATTACAACTCTTTCCAAGTCGTTTGATATATTACATGCCATATTTAAGCACTGAAAATTTTTGAGGGTGTCATAAGGGTACCCTTAGAGCACGTGTCATTGTTTCGATTTCAACCATTTTCAAAATGGTTCATTCCCGGAACCATATTTATTAATTGGCGAAAATAGTAATTTACATCCGCTTCTATCTCGTCATTACGATTTGTTTGATGTATTACTTAATATATCTCTCCATTGAAAATTGCTAGGCGGGGTCGTAAAGGTACCATTTGTGCACGTGCTATTGAACAAACTTAGATAATATTTGTGATTATTCGTGCCATGTACCATATTCATCGACTGACGAAAATAATAATGAATAACCGCATCTATTTCGTCATTACGATTTGTTTGATATATTACTCAATATATCTTCCCATTGAAAATTGCTAGGCGGGAAAATAGAGGTACCATTTGTGCACGTGCCAATGAACTGATTTAGATAATATTTGTAACTGGTTCGTGCCATGAACTATATTCATCGACTGACGAAAAAAGATTTAGAAAATCTTTCATAGCCTCGGAGGAGTTAGAGTTACAGTCAGATGGACAGACAGACAGACAGACACGTTTCCCCACACTGATAGCATAAAGCACCTTTCGGTACTTAATAATGCATAGTTTTCTTGAAAATAAAATAATATTAATAAAATAATTTAAAATATATAGTAAATAATAAAGAACTCTGCATAACTCTTAGCCTATAGCTGTATACATATTTTTTGCACTTTCTGTATATAAAATTACGATACGAGATTGATAAACATGACGCATTCTAAAATAGCAGGATTGTAAGGCATAGAAAACTGTGAGATAGGAATGACTTTAATAATAATGACGTTTGAAATCAAAGTCGGTTAGAGATCATAAAAAGGTGCTAAAACTTTTTTCTTTAAAGTTTTCGCTTCTGAAATAAACGCAGTCAGATCAGCCTAAGGTTAATATAGATTTCACACCACGAGATAATGAGTTTCAGGCACCTTCCTGTGTCGCACCCCTGGTGAGGCGAACGTCATTGCTCGAGCCTTGCTCTTTGTAACCGTGTGGGATGAGTGCTTCTGAAGCAATTTATAACATAATCAACTCATCAATCAATATGATGAGAGTGAGAGAGACGATTGTCGAAGCTCAAGTGTGTGATTGCTTGCTGTAAAGCTTCTTATAAGAAATTACATTTATGATAAATATCTATATCTGTAAGTTTCAATATCTTTCAAAATATAGATAAATTTTAATTTTTTCATGATTGATATTTTTATACCTTGTTGACTCTCATTTTGTAAATCTCCTTTTTTGGGAAGAGTGCAGTATTATCAGAAAAGGAAACTTGAGTTTGCTTTACTTTTTTAATCAACGATTGCTTGTTCAAGTTCTTGAAATTCTCCAACCTTATGGCTGCGTAGAAAGGCTGGTTTTCAATGAGTAAAAAAAAATTCATCATCAAAATCAAACTGGAAAAATCAATTTCAGGAAGACCTTTGAAACATTCAATTTATGATCTCTAAGAAACGTCAACGAGAACGATATCTTTGTTTGCATAAACGGTTTTCGTCATTTCTTGAATACATTCCATTAACAAATCTATTCTTAGCAGGTGTCAGCAATATTTTATCAGACAATTCTATTGCTCACGCAGATTTAATAATAACTTTTCTCTCAACATGGAGTTTTTAACTTTTTTTCTATGAAAGAATTTTTCGAAAACAAATAGAAAGAGTACAATTAAATTTAACTTATGAGCATTTGAAACTTTTTCAATTATAAATTGAAAATCCCTTATCTATATTTTTGCGAGGAAGCTTTCTACAAAATTATATTTCATTTTTTAAAAATTCATATGATTGTATTTCATAATTTAAAATTTTTCGAAATATTCTTTATTCTCAATCTTACAAAGAATTAATTTTGATTAATAGACGAATTTTCTGGATCCATTTTTTTCATGAATTTTTTGTAATTTGAGGAAGTTTCTCAGCAAATGATTGCAGAGAAAAACTTGGTTGAAACTGTTTACTGTTTACAGGGTGCTTACTAAACATATGGCAAAAACTCAAAGGGTGATTCTTTGAGTTATTTTAAGAAACTTTTGTTCTTTTATGATTTTTCGGAATGGCTTTGTTTCGAAAAAACAAGCTTTTATTACCTAACGTTACATGTAAAGCTTCTTAATCTACAATAACTGCTGAAAATGACTACCACCAGCTACGATGCATGAATCCAATCTTCTCCTCATTCACTGCCGAACTCTTTCAAAAACACCAGGGGTCTTTGTTATTGTATTACACCCACCAACTATCCGATTTTTCAAATAATCTACATTTTCCATTGGACTAGTGTAACTATCTACTTCAGATGGCCCCGTAGAAAAAAATCCAAGGGATTTAAGTTCGGGGATCGAGCAGGTCAATCCAGTATTGTTCAGTATTGTTTTTGTCGAAAACTTTTTATCGCCTTGTATCTTCGAAACAAAGCGGCATTAGATGTTTATTTAATTTTATGAGTTTCTGAAAGCTCACTGTAGATTTGAAGTCTGTCGTATGTGTAACCAGATTCATTCATCTAACCATTCACCTAATCAAATGATCCTATTACAAAATGACATCAGGACACCAGAATAATTTTTTCCTATAGTTTTCGCTTTTTCTGATTATCAGATATGTGTTTATTATATTAATTATTTATTTTTATCATTTTGCGGTTTCATGGAAACGATCTTTATTGTTTTTATTGGATTGTATGATACGTGTAATTTGTTTTATTGGATTGTATGATACGTGTAATTTGTTCCATATACGCATAACTTATTTTTCTAAAATGGGGCTGGGCGCAAATGACCTTGATGTGAAACGCCGTTTGAAAATCCTTAACTAACCAAAATGACTTAAAAAGAAATGACTTAATCCAAAAATTCGAAAAGAAAATTAAAAAGCGTTATTCAATTTTGTGGATAATCTCTGAATTTCAGACATATATTCTTGCATATTAATTATTCTTTCTGTATATTTTTTTTCAAATTCAAGCGTTAAATCAATAAGATTGCAATTAGTCTTGGAAAAATTTTGCCTTATAAATAAGTATGCAACTTTTTTTTTTGGTTTAACAATTCCTAGTCATAAAGGGTATCTAGCAATATAATATGTGAATTTAGGATGAAATTATTGTCTTATTTTATGAGATTTAAGACCATAATTTTCCCATCCATTAAGGGGTACTCTCTTAACGTGGTGGACGGGTTGACTGCCTCAATTATGCTAAGAGGCAGGGATACCCATGCCAATCAGAACTTAGCCGAGGGGTCAGAGTATATGTGCCCGATCGATTGTCGTCATTTATAATACTATAACGGATCTTGGAGCGATTCTGACAGACAGGTGTTCTTTCGTTAATCACATGAATCAGATTCACATCGACATCTCGCGCTGTTTGAGGATGATAAAGAGGACTATACATTTTTTCTCGGGCACAAGAACTATTCGTATTTTATTCAAAGCATTTGCTATTCCCAAAATTATCTATTGTCTTTGGATTTGGTTCGGTGGTAACACTTTTTTTGACAAATCATTTGAAAAATTCCATAAATCTTATAGTAAGACATAAATTTCACTTTTTTGACATAAATCTTATAGTAAGTAACTGTCTTTTTAATGTCTTATTAAGCGTCTTTCATCGTAGATTCGCTAGCCCGGTAGTTGAGAGGGCTGGGGTGCAGGCTTCAGTGTGTGTCGTGATCTTCGGTTCGCGGGTTCGAATCCCACTGTGACATGGATGTTGTGGTTGTCCCTTACTAAACATGCGGAAGGCAACGGAAATCACCGCATTAATATTCGTAGTATTTCATTAACAATGTGGTCACCAACCTCCGATAGGAGACGGCACATTAAGAAGAAGCAGCATCGTAGATTCACTGTTCTGCCACTATTAACAGATTTTAATTTTAATTCGTTAAGCGCGATACGCAGGGGTTATGTATTAATCATGCCATTCGATGGAACTAACGTATCGCGCGTATTAATCTTGTCAATAAATTAATTAAGAGCTCTCTTGAGCATTTCAAAGATATTAATTTACCCGCTGCTAAAGATTTATTCTCATAGTTTTAATCGATAAATCTAATTCTCGTCTTTTTTTTAACTTGATTTTTTAGTGTTCTACTTTTTCTTTTTTTACTTTTTTTTGTTTTTCATTAATCCAAGTTTGGACTTCAGCTCGTGGGGGGGGGGGGGAAACTTGGAGGTTTAAAAGCCTAGGTTTCTAGACTTGCATGCCCTCAGTTGTTGTCACATTATTATTATTACAAGGTTAGGAATTCTATTGGAATTTCTGGTGAACTTGTAAGGCTTTCATTGACTTACAAGTGCTTCAATACCTTATTGACTCCATGCCAACCTGCATACATGCTGTAATCGACTGCGAACAAGTTTTCCTCATAAATAATTTCATTACTTTTATAATAAACTAACAGAGTTACCAGGCGTTGCCCGAGATAATTACATTTGTAGGTAAAGAGAACAATCTCTAAAAATTTAATTATAACTTCCAATTGGTTGAATAATAACTCAGTCAATACAACACAGAGCAAAGGGAATATCCATTCTACTAAAAATACGAAAAACTGGAAGTCTAGGTGATATACTGGGACTTTATCTAAATTCTTCTTGACCTGCCTCACTACTGCGGAGCATCACCAGGTACTTTAGACTCAAGTTTTTCTTGGCCTTGACGTAGAAGCTCTTATACCCTGTTGCTCTATTCGAAACTCCCGTTGTTCAGATGTTTCAACGGCCGTATAGCTTTTTCTGTTTTAGTTGCAGAGTTTCTCTGAACAATACTCGTTCCTTTTCTTTCCTTTCCAGGCACATAAATTTTTGCCAGTCGTGTGGAGGTTTGATAGGAGCTCAAAAGAGACACGCGTGACTCCTATAACTAATCAATAGACGTTGCCTTATTAATGTTCTGTCAATGCATCTTCACTTTATGCTCATTATCAATAATTCTTGGAATCAAACGTTCAGTCATCGCATTATCAGCATCTCAGTTTCCAAAATATACACTTTCCCACAGAATATAGTCAAAATGTGTTTTTAGGAAATGTTTAGATTTGCTGTGCTACCAAATAAGCTAGGTGATAACTTTGTGTGGCTCGGATCTTTTTTATGGAAAAAATTTTGAAATATCTTAAAAACGATTAAAACGATTAGAATTAATGCAGTAAAATTTCTTAATGAAAATTTGAAAAAAAAATTTTTAAAGGCTCACAATGGATGGACCTCTCCAAGGATGCCATTGCAAGTCTAAATAATTTCTTACTCACCTAATCTTACTTTAGATGTACACTTAATGTTGTTGCAATTCCCTTTGTTCTCTCGATGTCCTGAATCAAAACTTGTCCATTCAACTCTTTGTATAGTCTAGCGATCGCTCAATCTTCTATTGACATGCTTACCATTTGCTCAATACAGCACGGAGCTAAAGGAGTGCTTTCACTGTCGTCTCTCCACTCTTTCTCAATAGTCTGCTAACCGTCCATTATCTCCAGTTACTGATCATTTTTAAAGATTTTCAAGAAATTGTTAAGTACTAAGAACTCTCTTTTCTAAGAAAAGCCTGAATAACAGGAATTCTATGAATGTTACAAATTGAGATTTATCTGTATTACACAAACTTTGAATTTCATTGTTGGTCATGAGATATATATTGTTGGTCCGTGCAGACTGGTTGTGAATTGCGTGTTGATACCATTGTTGATAAGTATTGTTGCACACACCTTGCCTTGTATTGTTGGTCAAGAGATATTTCTTATTAATATGCCCTGCCATAACCATGAATATCGATTTTTTTATCGATAATTATTATTTTTCCGAAATCTGAGGTAGACAGTGAACTTCCTCATGCTTTGAAGGTCAAGTATGCAAAATTTCATCAAGATCGGAATAAAACTGTACATTGTATTCAATACACACAAACCCACAAACATCCTTCTTTATATATATACGAGGGGAGATCAAAAAGTAAGTTGCACTAACTCGCCGCAGGAGCGCGCTGTGTGTCGCAATCTTGGGCAAAGCGGAGAAAGGGACATTAACTGCGCAGACGTCGGATAGGACGGTTGCTGCGGTTTCCCGTCGTGTTTTGTGTGACTAGCGGTCTAAAAGCAATGGCGCGTCAACTGGATGTCCACTCCAAACATGAGGTGCGAGCAGCAATTCGATTTCTATGGACCAAACGGGTGAATTGCACTGACATTCATCGTGAAATCACTGCTGTATATGGAAATTGAGCGACGGTGTGTTTTTGTGGCACGATAACGCAACACCTCACAAGGCCCGCCAAACGTACGAACTGCTGCAGCGATTCAAGTGGGAGGTTTGGCAACATCCTCCATACAGTCCCAACTTAGCGCCATGCGACTTTCATCTTTTCGGTAAGCTCAAAACGGAACTCGGTGGACAAAGATTTCGAAACGATGAGGATGTGAAAGCGGCTGTCACCGTGTGGTTACAAAACGCTGGAGGAGATTTCTATGCTTCCGGAATTGAAAAGTTGGTTGGTCGTTCGGATAAATGTTTAGAGTCTCTTGGGGACTATGTGGAAAAGTGAACTTACATTGTATGGTGCTATAGCCGTGTTGCTTTTGTATAGGTGGTGTAATAAATGGTGCAGAACCAATTCAAACTAGGTGGTGGAGGGGGGAAGAAATACTACTGTGGCGAAATCCAATTTGCGCTTATTTTATTTTTGCTACAGAAATAAGTAATGTATTATAAATAAAAAAATATTATTACTGAAAAAATATATCTTAGCAATTTAATAAAGAAAGAATAAATATTATTAAACCTAACTGTATTTTTCATATGAATATTAAAAATGAGAACTTAAAATGCATCAATTTCGTTTGATAGAATATCAAGGGGAAAACTGGGGGCTTTGATCCGGCGCCGAAACGGTCGCGCAGAAACGTCCCATTCCGCGGTAAGGGGGCCTCCACTCAGGGGATAATCTTTGAGAAATCCTGGGAATATGCAAAAGATGTCTACGCTTGCTTTGTGGACTTCGAAAAAGCATATGACAAGAGTTCCTCGGGAGAAGCTCTGGCAAATGTTGCAAGAGTATGGAGTGGATGGGCAATTACTGGTTGCTATCCTGTCTCTGTACCAAAGCTCTGAGATGTGTGTCCGGATAAACGGCATTAAGTCAAGATCGTTCACCGTGGGTGTTGGACTCTGCCAAGGGTGCGTACTGCGTTCCTCTTGTTCATTATCTTTATGGACCGGATAGACAGGGGCAGCCGAGGCGATAAGCGTATTTGTGGTCGAATGCTTGATGGAGAGGTTCCTCTTTGCTGACGACTTTTTCTTCCTTGGGTCTACTCGCACCAACCTTCAGCATGCATTAGATCAGTTTGCAGTCAAATGTGAAGAAGCCGGGATGAAGATCTGTGTGGATAGGACTGAGGTTCTGGTCCCTTCAAGACAGCCTGCAAAGTGCGTTCTCCACGTTAGGGGAGCCCCATTGAGACAGGTGGAGAAGTTCAAGTATCTCGGGATTGCATTCACGAGTAATGGGCGGCAGGAAGAAAAATTGGATGCTAGGATCGGTGCAGCAAGCTGTGCCAGACACTGGTTTGGTTGATTGGGTATTAACGTCTTTTTCAACTGCCATGGTCATTTCAGGACGGCGTTATAGGGACCGCAAATCTTGCCTCGCAAGGGTTCTTTAACGTGCAGCCGGCAAAAGTCTACACGGGACCAACAACTTTACTTCCCTTCCGAAGGAAGTGCGTGATCTCAGGATTTTCGGCCGGGGTCGAACCCGCGTCCTCGGGCATCAGAGGCAATCCCGCAAACCACTGAGCCACCGAGGCCGATCTGTGTCAGACGTGAACTGTGACGATCTGTGATAACGAAACGCGAGCTGGGGGCCAAGGCCAAGCTCTCCGTCTTCAAATCTATCTTTGTCCCCATTCTCACCTATGGTCATGAGTCTTGGGTAATGACCGAAAGAGTGCGATCGCGGATACAAGCGGTCGAAATGAGATTTTTGAGAGGTGTGGCAGGTATTACCCTACTAGATAAATTGCACAACAGCACAATAAGGGAGTCTTTAAGTGTTGAGCCGCTACGTCTCCGCATTGAGAGATCTCAGTTGCGCTGGCATGGCCACGTGATGCGGATACCGCAAACTGGTCTTCCTAGGCAGTTGTTAGTTTCCAAGCCGCTGGGTAAGAGACCAAGGGGTCGGCGTAGAAGCAGATGGCTAGAGTACATGGAGAATCTGGGTTCGAGTCGCTTGGATATTACCAGGGATTACAAATAAATAATTAATTATTAAATAAATAAATAAATAAATAAATAAATAAATAAAATAAAAAGCTAACTTATAAGAAAGCACGCTTGGTCTGTACGTTTATCCGGCTTTCCGCCGTTTGCACGATAACTTGAAAACGGATTAACTTTTTCAAATTTTGTTGTCAGAAATATGGCCATCAATGTCCTAGCTCGGGCGTATGAACCTTTCAGAATTTTTCATGGACCCCTTCAAGTTGAATTCACGTCCTAAAACAGTGACTATAAAGAATACCAAGATAATGGCATGTCATATATCAATCGATTTGTCAAGAAGTAATATATTGTTACTTTCTATTCATCTTTCAAGCATTATTGACATTGGCACGCGGACGTGAAATCCCTTTGTCGACGCACGATTGCTCAGGTTGTTCAGTTTACGTACAACTGGAATTATCCCGGGCAACGCCGGATGCTAGTAATCAATATTATTAAGTAGCGGAAGAATAGGGCTACTTATTTTATAATGTCCGTTCGTCCTCTTCATAATTTCTACACTTTTTGAGGTAGAAGGGAAAATTCGGAATGTAGCCTACTTTACTATGTAGTCTGGTTTTGATTGGTGCATTGGAGTCGGAATTAAGGGGTTGGGATTCAGAAAGGACAAAATATCTAGTTGCTATTTAGGTACGTAAAGGCGTGAAATTCAGTATCCAGATTGCTCTAGGCAAGATCTACATTACGATGAAGTTTAGGCCTAATTGTTTCAGTGGGGTCGGAGTTGCGGGGGTGGCAGTCACTTGGTCTTTAGAACTATGGCAACATATGGCATGTGACATGTCATTCCATCGGAAATGATGAGAAAGGAAGGAAGATACGAGCTTTTTTTTACATTTCCTACATACCACGTGCGAGAAAATCAATTTTTTGATTAAAAAACTTGGGGGAAGGTAAAAAGTGCAGTTAAAGGGATAGAGATAGATGACCGTAGGATTTGTAACTCTACTCTACTCTACTCTGGAGGGGGGGGGGTTAATTTCTTGTTAATACATGTGTATATGTATTTCTGCTTCATTGGTAAAGCACCTGCTTGGAATGTTTACAAGATTTTATTTCTAATTTGTTTACTTTGTGATAATTATTGGTCTTTGAAAAAGACACTAAGATGCATTTTAAGACTGTTGTTTTCTTCACATACTCTTTTAATTTTTGCTATTTATGCTTTAACGTAGGTGCTAAATAAATTTTATATGTAGAGCGAATCAAGAATGTATTGACTGATATATTAATATTCAATAAAATATCACCGAAACTGTGGACAAAAACCATTAAAAGAAAAGAATCACTTTTCCACGAAAACTTACGGATGCGCATTTCGAACGAATATGTGGTCTTCATCACGTACTACAACGAATGGAAGTTTCGTTTTTCCTTTACTAAATGTTTCAGTAGGAATAGCTATGAGGGGGTGAGCATTGTATAAAAGAAAGAACCCTGTCTTTAATCAAGCCGTTAACGTCTTCTATACAGTGCTCATTTCCACATGGAATATTTACAGTGGACTTGGATAATTTCAATGGAAAATTTTTTTGACACTCTCAGTCTACCTCTTCTACCTCATGCCCACTGTCACCCTAGGGTTTGCAAATTTTTTCGAAGGCTGGGAAAAACCGTCATAAAAAATTATATTTTGCTAGGTTTCTTCTATTGGGTAAATTTTGTAAAAGTAATTGAAAACAACGTATATAAATATTAATTGACGTGTTTAAATTAATCAATCTAATCGATTAATCACGATTAATCGACTAGCCCTATATTTAAAACAATATTTACCGATATTAATTGATATGCTTCCATTAATGGAGTTAATCGCCCAACCCTAATCTAGACCCACAGACCGACATAGGCCATTAGAAGAAGGAGCAATCAGATAGCAGAGGTTTCAAGAACCTCCACAAGCACTGGAGATGGACGGAATCCACTGGAAGAGCTGAGGAGCAAGACATGAAAGCATGAACTTTGTTTGAATTCTATATCTAAAGAAGTAAATCATTTTTTTGGTAATCAGCTGCTGTGTTAATGACCAGCCCGAAGCTGCAGCTGATTACCAAAAAAATATTCAAGTTTTATTCACTTCAAGTAAAATGTGTCACCAATGTCTCGTGCTAACTGTGGAAAGATAGAAAGATCGTAGATTAACTGTGAATATCCTAGTTTGATTGGTATATAAATGGCTTATTTTCATAGCAGATTTGGTTCGTGCCACCATTAGATTTTCTATGGTGCTAGATCACGTTCAAAGTTACCGCTTTCCTAAGTTGGGATTTTTCAATTTCCTAAGATGGTATATTAAAAAGAGAAGAAAGTTGTCACAAAAGACGCCAACAAAGTTCCCACAACAGAATAATTTTCTATAACCAGCATGGCCATAGGCATTAACCGCTTGGGATTGGATCCAGTGTAAGTAGTGCACATGAAACCTACATAACCACGGATAAAGTCAGTTTTATTTGTTCGGCTTGCAGCAACTAAAACCCAAAAGTTGATATCAAAAATCAAAATAAGAAAAGTTGTTTGTCTCATTTTATACTATAGTTTGCCATATCCCGTCTTAAGGCTCAAACACATCTGCACGGAAACTGTGCGCGCAGATTTCATCCCACAAAAAATGCGCTCGACGCATGCGACAAGATTAGACACACTTGCACGTAATTCATCCGACTGAACGTGCTTATAACACAGGAAGCGGTCTACGTTTCTGTGGAAATAATGGGTTCCAATGCTTTGAAGAGGCGAGAATTGCTTTTAAAGCAGCAGAAAATATTGTTATTATTAATATTTCTGCACTTCTATAATAACTCTTCGTTGAAAGTTCATGTTCAGCTCTCGCTTCGACTGAACAGGCCTCCATTTTTTTAATTTGTTTTTATCGAAACTCGAAAGTAAATGATGACGTGGCAGAAGCGAGCAATATGATTGGTGGTTCGTTTGTTTCGTGCGGAAGAAAGTCGGACGAGTTCAAAGTCACGCGTATCGTTCACATGAGTGGTCCGACTAGTTCGTAAAAGATGTTAAGTTGTCGCTTGAGTCGCGTACGACAACTTGTCGCGTGAAATCCGTGTAGATGTGTTTGAGCCTTTAGGCATCCATAAGATGGGACATTGTTGTAATTATGAAAACTATAAATAACTTACGATTCATTTGGTATTCAGCACCCATAATTTTTCCTGTATTGTACTAGTATTAAAAGCTTCTGTTGATGATTCATAAGTTACTGTGTCTTTTATTAATATCGTGTAATTACAAAAAATGTTTTCCTGAAAATGTCCCCCATGTGATTTATATAATTTTTTGGATAATAAGAATTAAAATAAAATCTTGGAGTGAAAAGAGATTGTGTCTAGCAGGAAAAAATGAGACGTTGTTGATAATGGCGCTAGAAAACAGAATAAATTTTGAATATTTCCAGCCAAGAAACCAACTAACAGCCAACATTCTGCACGCTTCATCTCAACAGGATAATGTTAAGTAACGTTTCCAGCGCCAAGTCTGGAAATATGACTTCTTAAACACCATGCTGCCAAATCCATTGCGGTTTTATCAAACCGCTGCAATCATTTGTAAACACCTTGGATTGAAAAGGAAATCTCTCGATGTTTGTGCCTTACACCAAAAGAAAGTTTTTAGCCTATTTTTTACGGAATTAACCGGGGAAACCTACTATGACATCCAGATTATCTGACCTTAATCCTTGTGGGGATATGTGAGGAACGCTGTATATTTTCCACCTATGTCACAAAGTCCACCTGATTTACGGCAGTGAATTTATGCTGACATTAAAATCATTAAAACCAATTGTTGCCAACCAATTCTCCTTTGGCACGAGGTCCTACAGAGTGTCCCACAAAGGTCTCTTTGATTTTAAGAGTCAATATCTCGGAAATGGAGATACAGTTGGAGAATGAAACAAGTGTTATGTTTTTTTTCGAAAGGTGTAGAAATCTGATGCGAAAGTTTCAAATGTTGCCTACTGGT
This sequence comes from Rhysida immarginata, assembly GCA_023313115.1. Lineage (NCBI taxonomy): Eukaryota > Metazoa > Arthropoda > Chilopoda > Scolopendromorpha > Scolopendridae > Rhysida > Rhysida immarginata. Next base: position 314,072 of record JAHWFO010053791.1, read on the forward strand.
GGCGCTGTACGTAGCGTACTGAAGGAAGTGGATACAGTCATGTATTCCGGTTAAATCGCAGTCCTATGGCAACAAGCTGATGTTTTCACATCCATTGATATTTGTCGAAAAGCTGGCGGATTGTTTTTGCATCAAATCAAATTATGTCTGTACTTCAAAACGGAAATTTTGGCCTGCGATTTTTGGCCGATTCAGAAATTCAATGACAAGACGCTGTGAAGCAATGCATTGCCGTTCATGGTCAGTAGTTTGAACACCTTTTGTAATTTTACAAGCATATAATAATTGGTTATTAAAAACGTTATGACCATCAGTTTTCTAATTTCTCCGTTTTCTGGAAATATATTAACGAGAGAGAGAGAATCTCATGAGGAAATCTAAGACAGCCATTGTATACTGCTTTGCAATGAAATTGCCCACCAACAAGGAGTTATCCGACCTTATCCATATATAGTGGGGGGCGGGGGTTGTCTACCTCCGACTAGTAAACGATTAGATGCATGCTCACGGGACATGACTATTGGGTTGATACAGAGTGTCCGGGTACCTGTATAGGCTCATCAGTTGACACCTGTGCGAGACGTTCCATGCAGTAGAGAGGAAGCAACTGACGAACTTTGAACGAGGTCGGATTATTGGCCTCTCCGAGGCTGGATGGTCAACCAGACGGATTGCTGTCCATGTGTCGCGGGACGCACTGACGGTAGGCCGATGTTGGAGGCAATAGCGAAGGGAAGGCACACATGCCAGAAGACCAGGCTCTGGGGCCCGGAGAACACGTCAGCTCGTACCGATAGGCGGATACTGCGAACAGCGGTAGCGGACAGAACCATCACCCTGCGGCAACTGCGCGACATCACTATTCCCGGTACTGCTCCAGTGTCAATAGCAACAATAGCACGCCGGTTTCACGCCGCGACAATGTCTGCCAGGCGTCCATTGTTGTGTCTTCCTTTGACACCTGAGCACCGCGCGATACGACTGCAATGGTGCCGTGAACGAGTGGGCTGGCGAATGGAATGGCGCCCGGTGGTCTTCAGCAACGAATCCCGCTTTTGTGTGGACACCGACGACAGACGCGGACGGGTGTAGCGCAGACCATTGGAACGTGTCAATGAACAATGCATCCGGTATCGCCATCGTGGACCAACACCCGGGATCATGGTCTGGGGTGCCATCGGCTACGATACCAGAACGTCTTTAGTCACCATCCAAGGCACCCTGACAGCAGCACGGTACGTCACAGAGATTCTGCAGTCCGTATTACTGCCCTTTCTGCACATCATACCCGGCGCAGTCTATCAGCAGGATAACGCCAGACGGCACACGGCAAACATGAGCCCGCGAGGTACCCAGACCTTTGGCCAATTGAGCACGTGTGGGACATTGTGGGGCGTCGTTTACGATCACCCCGCAATCTCCATGACCTAATACAGGAGGTTCACTAGGCCTGGGCAGATGTACGCTAAGTTGATGGGCCTGTATGATCACCTACACCTGCGGCTGGAACAATGTATCGCCGCTAGAGGTGATGCCACAACCTACTGATGCCGCTTTCCGTTGGGACACCCTGTACAAACGGTTGCACGTCTTGGCTCCATAACGTAATAAAGGTGTGTTCAGATGTATCACTTGCTGTATACCTACTTTTGGCTCATTCGGATAATTTCTTGTGGGTGAGGCAATTTCATTGCAAAGCAGTATGTACGAGTTTGACAATTTTTTATGTCATTTGCGATCCCCAGTTTACTGGCAAAATATATTTAAACTAAGGTCCTCTACTACCCATGAAAGTTTGTACACTGAGTTCATAAACGCACTGTATATCCTCTAATATATCGATTATAAAAATATAACGAGTCAAGGTTCATATTCAACGATTTAATAGGTACAAATAAATACACATTATTTGTTTAAGCGCTGAGAATTTAGAAAAATTGACTTTTAAACCATGATAGATAGAGAAAAGATTCCAATTTACAAAGTCTTTGAGCGTCACCGATTTAGTCGAAATCGACGTAAAACGGACGAACTCGCTTTTATTTAATACTTGCCACAATGGAACATTGAATACAATTAAACAAAACAATCACTAAATGCCACTCAGACATTCCCTTCCGCCCATACATGGATTTTTCCGGTCATTTTTTATACAAAAATTATTTAAAATCATTACAATAATGACAAAAAGCAGAAACGGTCAAAACATAAATACTTACTACCGTGGAGGATATTTGATGAATTTGCATGTTTGACAAGTCTTTAATCCTTATCAAAGCAAAACTGACGAGGTGACACAAAAATCGGTCGTTCTTCGAGATAGCCGCTCTTAAACCATGCAGTTTTCAATCTCGCATAAGAAAATTGATTGTGTATAAAGTGATTGGATCTTAATAGTTCTTTTCTCTGATGTAATTCGACCTCAATTTACTCGACTAGCACATAATCTAAAATAACTTTGGAAAAATTTTTCGAAGAAAGAAAGCAAAAACATCGATGTTTGTGCTATTGAGGTTGTCTAAGGGGAATTGTTGAAGCGGCACATTGAAAGTGGGCAATGAATATAATTCGAATTCATGTTCTACTCGTTCTTATGATCTTCTAAATTTAGATACTTTGACATTTTATTTTTCTAACTCGAAAAAAAAAACGTAGCCGAGCTAATCCGCCGCCAGCCGAGAAGAAAGCAATTAAGCCGAACTTTCGACACGGAGAAATGCGTCCAACCCAATCAAGGCCTCGCAAGTAAACGAAACTGGTAGAAACTTTTCTTTTATCAATTCCAATTCTGCCGTATACTTTAACGAAGGATACTTTAAGTTGCGATTCGTAGCATTAATCAAGCAGATAAATTAATTAAAACTAAAGGAAGCATTTAATGAAATTAATTTGATTCACGATAAAAATAACTTAGAATCTTTCCATTTGGACTACGAGCTTGTTTATGTGACAACGTTGGAGGTTTTACCTCGTAATAATTACTAATTAAAGAAAAAGCAATTGTGGACTAAGTAATTTTTATTATAAGACTTTCACTTAAAGAAGCCGGCTCGGTGGCCGAGAGGGTTAAGGCACAGGTCTTTCCGATCTCGACACCAGCGAGTCGCGGGTTCGAATCCCGCCTAGGGCATGGATGTTTGTGTTTGTCTCGTTCATAATCGTTCTTTCATCGTCATTAGGGGATAGTACAATAGACCTGAGGTCGCAGTGCTTGGTTGATAGACAACCACCCCTTTCAAAGTCATTACTCATTACTCATTCACTTAAAGAAGATGGATTTTCTGATCAATTAGAAAATTTAGTTAGTTGTAATTTTGTGAGAAGATAAGGTCCTTGTTTGCAAAAATCATTATTGATGAAAAATAATCAATAATTTGAACAGCTGAGATATGGCGTAGAATAAAACCCTCACTGAGTTCTACCAACCTCAGATAAATCGTCAGATAGAATAAGTATTGGGATAAAGCTCAGATAATTCAAAACGGTGTTCTACTATTCTCAAATAAGATAAATCCTCAGATAAACACTAGAATAGGCCTCAGATATTCAGAAAAGGTTATACGGTCCTCGAAAGGTCGGATAGCGACTTATTCCCGGCTCAAATTTAAATGGCGGACTTCCGGTCCGCTTCGATTTGAAATTTCCTTAATTTTCTTCAAAACCACATTATTTCGTGTATATAATTACCATTTTAAGTACGACGGTAGAAATAAGTTGTAGGATGCAAGTAAACAGCAGATTAGATCTATATTATCTGTCTGTATTTCATTTTCAATGAACGACAACATTGTGAACTGATTTTTTCGCTGCAACTTTTTTGTGAACTGATTTTTTTCAACTGATTTGGATTTTAAAGATGCAGCTGATCTGTGAAAATTATCATTTCAATTTTCATTTTTATTCTAAATGAATATATAAAAATAAAAAGGTTATGTTGCCTAATGTTGTTGCTAGTACTGTACTTCTGTCTCGACTACACGAGAAAGAATTAAATCTGGAATGAATACTTTTGTTTGTCTCACGATAGAGGGAAGCACTAAATATCAAACTGACCAATCACAATGCTCCTTACATTGCTTATGCACTAACCAGTCGATAAAGTTTTCCGCGGAATAAAAAATTTTGGTAGAATGCAACTGAAGCAGTTTACCGGGTGTAAGTTTAAGCCTTCGATAGCTATCTGAGTATTTATCTGAGGTTAGTAGAACCGGCCCTTAGACGTCCATCTTGTAGTTCTTGTATTGTGATGATTATTCAGGCAATTAATTTGTGCTTTTTATTTCTTCTGCTACAATTAATTAGTGTTCGTTGGTGTTGTATCATCGTGGGATACACAACGACATCTTTCGTCTTAATTCGTAAGTCGGCTGCGACCTCTGTCTGCTCTCAACTTTTTGCGACGATTCGGAAACCTATTCCAAATTTTGAAATTCAGCAAAGGCTCCGCTTCGACGTACAACAGGCTTGCGAGGTTCACAAGCGCAGTAACCGCAAATTCCTGTCTTATTCTCACGCTTCCACATATTTTGATTTATCTAATAAAATTTTTGTGCTGTTGCCACACTGATAAGATTCAGATGATAGTGATGTACTGTATTTTATTTTTGAAACAAGATATAATTAAAGATTAATTGTGATTTTTCTAATCACCGTCTTTTCAATTTTACACGTGACTTGATGCAGTATGTTCTTTTTTCCTTCTCTTTTTTTTCCTAATTTTTTTTTCCCGAATCACAATGTTTTATGTATATGACATTATGAAATAACATAATACGAGGCGAGTCAAATGAAACCCGTTCGAGTCAAGTAGTTGTTGGAAGAAGAAGGCAGGGGAAAGGAAACCCAAGCAAATAGAAAGAGTAGTATTTAATGAACAGTATTATACATACGTTTCTCAAAAGAAGTCATCCATGGCGTTTAGGCACGCATCCCACTGTTTGGGGAGATGGGAAATTCCGTCCGTGAAAGAAGATATGGTTTGCTCTTTGAACCAGTCCATAATAGCTTTTTGCATTCGTGTTTGTTCGGGAAATCGCGATTTATGGCTGATGAAGAAACTATTGTTTTTTTCCATTAGATCTCGTGGTGGAAGATAATATTTTTTTTATTGTACCAAATGTTATTTTCATTGATAATTTGTATTTAGATTTAAGTAATTCATTGTTGCGGTGCGTGGACCATTGTTGTCGTAAGTAATCTTTTTTTTTTTCGAACGTGCGTGATTCGTGTTCTTGTCCCGTGTGGCGATTTTCCCTCGCAACTAATTAACTCGGTCGCGAGGTGTTATACTGTCTAATTGTTGATAGAATTATTGCGCAATTAGTATTCTATTTTTTGTTCTACTTTATTCTCCATTTTTCTCCTTGTTGGTTCTACCACCTCATTTCTCCTGTGCAGCCATGGTGGCCATTCACTTTGCTAGAATTTCTTTCTCGTTGTTCCAGCTTTAAGATTGTACCTCCGCGAGTTTGTCGACGTGGTCTCCACGTTTCATGCGTGTCAATGTTTATTTCCGACCCGTCGCTCGGTTTTTGCAGTCTCACCATGTTTAGGCCTGCCACGAAGCCTATTCTTTCGGACGGTACAATCTCTGCTATCTTTCTCCATACCCGAATATTTCATCTGCAGAAACATGCATCTAGGCTGTCAACTGTGCATCGCGAGACACCACGGCTGAACTACCGCCCCACTAATTTATTCATTTTTTCTACTAATGCTTGTGCGAGATACTGTGAGTACTTGAATTCATATTTTTCTTCTGTTAGCGTATAATTTTTAACTTCTACCATATTTTAAACTTGGAACACGTTTTGTGTTCTTTTTACTGTCATTAATAAAATCTTATTTTTATTGTTTACTATTCAAATGTTTGTTGACTCTTTTCTAGCCAAATTTCTACTTTAACATCCGTCAGTGTTGAATCATTGTCCCTTGAATCTCTTCAACGGCCCGAAGAAATAAAAGTCACAAGGGAACAAAACCTGGCTGTAAGGAGGATGTTTCTGAACTTTCCATATCTTTTGGCTAGTGCATCCACACAAATTTTGCGATATGCGGGCGTGTTTTTCGTGGAGAATGATCACTCCTGAAGCCGGCATGCCAGGTTGCTCGTTTTTGACAGTTATATTTTTTGTCGCGGACGGAATTTCCCGTCTTTCCCAAAGTAGGTTGCATGTCTGAATGCCATGGGTGACTTCTTTTGAGAAATGTGTGTACAATTTTGTTCATTAAATAGTACTCTTTCTGTGTGCTTGTGTTTCCTGTTCCCTGCCTTCTTAAAACACCTAGGACATTCAATTGTGATTCCTTAGAATTACTTCTAGCAAAGAAATTGGTTTAACCCAGCAGGCGGCTAGTACGGGTACCCAGGCTGTCACCGCAAAATAGGAAAGCGCGTCTGCGAAGAACACACAGGCATCTCCACTGGACACTAGATGAGTGGAAGAAGGTCGCCTGGTCCGACGAATCGCGGTTCTTACTCATCATGCGGACGGCAGACTGCGCATCTGGCGCAGACAGCACGAGGCCACGGACCCATCCTGTCAGCAGACAACCGTACAGGCGGGTGGAGGAGGAGTGCTGGTCTGGGGTGTCTACTTTTGAGACACGTTGGGTCTTCTGATATCCGTAGACACATCCCTGAATGCGACACACTACCTGAACGTTGTTGCCGATCAGGTGCACCCGTTCATGGTGACTTGTGTTCCCTGGTGGTGACTGACAGTTTCAGCAGGAAAATGTTCCCTGTTACCTTGCTCCAATGGTCTTGGACTGGTTCGAAGAACATGACGCGAACTTCCACCTGCTTCAGTGGCCAGCTCGCTCACCCGATCTCAACCCGATCGAGCATTTATGGGATGAAGTGGAGAGAACCATCCTACGCCTTCCCACACTACCGTCCAACCTGCACCAATGGCGGGACGCTGTGATGTCAGCCTGGGCTGCTATTCCTCCGCAACGGTTTTAACACATTGTTGAATCCATGCCAGCAGGTATTTAGGCAGTTCTCGCCGCTAAAGGAGGCGCAACACGCTATTAGCGGGATGTCTCTAATAAATTGGTCGTTCAGTGTATATTTTTAGGTGAACCACAGTCCTTGATTCGTTCTCTGACTACTAAGAAAAAAATGTTACATCTCAGTCATTGGTTGTTCTTTCAAAAAACCATGAAGAACAACTCTATTTCTCTGTGATTTTAACCGAAGATTTCTCTTCTTTCACATTTACGTTTGCCTGGATACCTAATCCTGGTTAATCATTTTTATAATTTTTAAGCTTCAAAATTCGGTGTTTTATATATATTTGTTCATCTTCTTAGAAACGTTTAACAGAATTTCAAATCAAATGTTTTAAGTGGTTCGCACTTGCAACCAATTCACTATTATAACAAATAACAACTCAGGGGTCCGGATTCACAAACCTGTCGTAAAAGAGCTAACGACAACAATTTGTCTCTTCAGCCTTTAACGGCATTTATTAGTATTCACAAAACTAATCGTAAACGTTAATGTCGCTAATTAGCGATCCTGCAGATGTGTCGTCACAGTCATTTAAAACGGTAGAAGAGTGTTCATCTATCTACCTTCGTCGATAGAAAAGAAAGATGTCATCTTCGAATGTATCGATTATTGCGATTCTGCGTTAGTGAAATGAAATTATTTGAAATTTTAAATTCTCTGGAGGTGTGATTTCCCAAATGCTCGAGGATTTCAGCCATTAATAAAGAATATTAAGTCTTTGATATTTTTCGTGCCATCCAATAATTGTAATTCCACAGAAATATAAATTTATGTTTAATCCTCTCATTTTACACCATTTTAACTCTCTTACTTCCAGTCCAACATCTTGTTGGTTAATAAAATATATACACAGCCAAAACTGTGGTCACTAAGTTAACAAGAAAGAAACAAAAGGAACCACTATTTCACAAAAATGAATTTTATAAAATAAAAACTCATATGTAATACATCCATCCATAATATGTATGTTACGGAGCTCTGTCTTCTTCATCAGTAAAAAACAAGTCAACCAAATCACATTGTTTGTTTTCAAAAAATAGAAGCATTATTTTTGAATCAAGATGGTAATCATTTTCGTCGTTAAATATGAAGTGACTCATTTTGTGAATCACATTTAAATGAATCGTTAAATTATTATTAGGCGAAAAAAATAAAATCCATAGAATTGTATATGTTTGCATGCCCGTGTCGTTTGATAATCGAATGAAAGGATGACCATGCAAAAAATGGATACCAGTAAGGTAAGGATCTCAACATGAATAATCAGAACATATACTTTTTATAGCAGGAAAAAAGAACTTTAGCAAGACTCTTCAATAATTTTAACATCCAGATCAATTCACTTCTAATGAATGTCTATTTCATCATCCAGTTATATCAAACTAAATATTCGACTTCAGTTTTTGAATTCCCGAAAGACTAAATTCGCAAACTGTCTTCTAAATATTCTGGGACAATGAGTAAGTTTATTTTAAGTGTCAAATATCACTTCTGAAAAGATAAAACACAGTAGATACCCGATGTCAAACCATCTAAACTGTAACTGAATTGATGAAGAAAAGTTTGATTTATTGTTTGTAATAAAGGAAATACATTAGGGAATACAAAAACTGCTCTGACCTTACAACAGTATTAAATTTCTTAAAAATAATACCTCTAACAATGAAGACATGTTAAAATATTGATAATCTGAAGAAGACATTAAGGTGAAGTCAATAAGGAATCTTTTAAAATTGATGCCACCAGACATTCCTTACAATCTGTATCAACATATGCATTCAAGACCGTTCATTAATGAATTTTTACTTTTCTACATCTATATTGCTTTGATTAATATAAAAGAAGTTTGAAACTGTAAAGATGTTTTAAGAGCCGCAATCATCTTACCTTTCATTTGTTCTTTAAGAATTTCACTTCCTCAAATAGATCATAAACCATGGTCACGTATCATGTTCAAAAAGCTGATTGATATTTTCCTATAATGGAGCGTTTCCTCCATTGAACAAGTTTTATTTACCGGAAGCTTGGCGCATTTATTACAGCGGTCGACGCAATAAACGTAAGAGAAATTGTTGACATTCGTGAGTCACATAATGATTGTAATGATAATTGACTAACTTTACAGTCATAAAATTGCTAATCCCGTTTCCCCTTAATTAAGCTAATGACTAATGTTTATGAAATATGTATTTTTAATAATTTTTGCAGTGCGTTTATTCATTCATATTGTAATTTAGGAATGTATTCTTCATTGAGTTTCCTTAACGATTACATTAATAATGTTATAATTTTTAAATATTAAGTGAATAAATGATTTATCTTTCCTTATATAAAACTTTTTACCATTGGTTTGAGTAAACTTCATTAATTTGATGAATCTAGGAATAAATTTTTATGTGGAAAATTTTACTAAATTATAAAAATATTTTCAATTGTATGATATATTTTTTGCTTTTGTAAGAAAGTCTTCATTATATAAAGCACCTCTTTAATTGAAGAGCATAACATTTTTAATCATTTTAATTTGTCTAATTGATTCGGTATCTTCTCCCCAATCCCTAAAAGCGTGGTAGTTCAGAAGCAATAATTCGTCTAAGCTGACTCATTTTGAAAAGAACATCAGTTTCATGTAATGTTTTATTCAAATGAATTCTTTGGCAATTTTTTTAAAATGCTTTAGTTATTGTCAAACTTTTTAGTGAAAAATAACCACTAAAACAACCTTATTTGGACCAGTTATTCGAAAATGTATTCATGGTTTCATATTATTAAGTATCGAAGGTGCTTTATGCTTTTTTGCTTCGTTAGACCGAGTGTCCGTTCGCCGGTGAATCGATTTTCTCGAAACGTATGAAAGATTTTTCAAAATTTGTTTTCGCAAATCGATAAATATGGAACAGGGTATCGACACGTTTGAAATTCACCGAAATCGATTTAATGGCGTGCGTTCTAATTGTTCCGTTATAGTACATCGTTAGAAATTTTCTGTGTCAAGATATGGCGACGAGCATAATCGAATATGAATGAATATTTTTTTGTTTAACATTTAAGCATTGCTGGCGATGGCTTGGAGCATAATCGCTTCGTTTTAACAATAAAGACTTTTGTAGGAACACTTTAACAATAGAGGCTCACCTCCTTTTAGCGATACATTATATAGTAATGCTTACAAATAACATGAACTTTTCTTAGTTGGAATACGAAGAGACTTACAGTACTTCGATATCCAGTGGTTTATATGACGGTGACCATTTATAGGGTTTTTCATAATTGAAGGTTAATTCTAACACAAATAAAAAATATTTTATTTTTTTTCCAATTTTATTTAAAAGAAATTATCTGAATTCGGCAGCAATAAACGGTGCAATTTGATTTTAGTGCAAAAAAGTCGCGGCCGCAGGAACTGGTCTAAGAAAACGCTGACTGTATGAATCACGGCATGTGAAAGCAACTAATGATAACCTACCGATTGAAAATAAAGAGAAGCGACAATAAATGAAATCGGAAACCGTGAATAAGATACCTATTCCCCCATATCGGATACTATGTCTGATTCGTCTGACCTCGAAGTGGATGTTCCAGATACAGAAATGGCAGAAATGATGCGAAGAGTCTACTGATTATGCTCATGCATCAGTGTTTAAATACACTGGCTGACAAAAAAAGTGAAGCACCCAGAAGGAGTGGTCCAAATATTATCCTATTTCGGTACATATGCATACCATTGGTGTATGAGTAAACGATTAGATTCACAAGGATCTGTAATGTCTAGAACGCTCACCATTGTGCGTTCGTGATGTCACCGCCATATTGTTGATAAGTTGTTATCAGTCAACTGCTGTGAGTCCGACAGTTACGCAAGATGTTCAGAGAGGATTACTGTACTGTATAAAGCACCCGCGATGCCTTGCAGACGCGTTAGACATCCTATCCACCAATTGACAGCATTTGACAGGGGCCGCATTGTGGAACTGCATGAGGCTGGTTGGTCGTAGCGTGCAATTGCCAGGCATGTGAGCCATTCAGATGTCACGGTGGCTCGATGTTGGAATCAATGGGTACATGAGGGCACCCATGCACTTCGTGCAAGTTCGGGTCGACCAACAAACACCACCCCAAGGGAGGACCGTCGTATGGTGCTCCAAGCATTATGGAATCCCATGGCGTCCGGCCGTCCGCCGTTTGCACGATAACTTGAAAACGAATTAACTTTTTCAAATTCTGTTTTCAGAAATATGACCATCAAAGTTTTAGCTCGGAGGTATCAACTTTTCAGAACTTTTCGCGGACCAATTCAAGTCGAATTCACGTGCTAAAACAGTGAGTGTAAAGAATACAAAGATAATGGCATATCATATCATATCCATATATTAATACGTGAACATCGAAATTGGGGAACATTTTTGGGGTACTTATTATATAAGGAGGGGAATCAAACTTATTTCATTCGAAAGGTACTGCGCCATAGAAGCGCAAAACGAGGAAACAAGTCTCTGGGACCACAATTAGCAGAGATATTAATTAAAATTCAATACCGATAGGATGCTAACAGATACCGAGAGATGGCGATCTATGTCCATCAGAGAGAATTCAATCAACACCACCTAAACAGAAGGCTTGATCACTGAAACATTATACATTGTTACATCATCAGTCGACCATTGTTAATCGTATTTGTACCACGGTCTATAGATATTCATGGTCATCGAACTTCGGCCATTTTCCATTGTTTCGAGAAACTAAGGAAAACAGATCGCGCCAGGTGCCGCATAGATCGCACTATAGCCGACCGCAACCTGCGATAGAGATTTTCATTGAAACTGAATACCACAGCCTACTATATAGGCAACAGCCTGCTCAATCGACACGACTTCCATTGAAATCTTAAGACCGCCTTAGTTCAACGACTTCTCACGTGAGGGCGCTTTTAGTGAGGGAAAACCTTGGTAACAACTGTGTTTACTTATGCACAGAGCTACAGCTGATCAAGTCTTTTAAAGTGTCAAAATGAAACAATATTCCTAGATATTAATTAATATGCACCATTAACAAGCCAAAGAATGTTACTTTTCAAAAAAAAAAATTGCGACATATTATAAAAAAAATTTTTTTAACAATTATATAAGACTAAATATATATATAAGATTAAATATAAGATTAAGTATTAAATAATGTTAATATATAATATTGAAATATTAATATATAAAATTTTTACACTTGAAGAAGGTCTTTGTAAATAAAATGACCGAAAGGCCTCGTATCTTTTATTCCCTTTGTTATTTTGTGATGTCATTTTTACTATTCTCTTCTTAACTATTATACATCACTTATTTTCTTTCATTTAAATATGTAAATATACAGCCTGTTTGTAGGCTAACTAGTAGAAAACAATAGCAGTGGTAAGGCTTTTTCAATGCTAAAAAGGCTTTCTTCACCCTACTTAAATGCGCCCTCCTCCTTTACTACGGTGAAACTTGGAAACTGTCGATTGAACAGGCTGTTATCTATAAAGTAGGCTGTGCCGATAGGGTGGCGCTGCAGGCGCAGTTGGGCTAGAGTTCCTTTATACAGGGACTCTAAGTTGGGCAGATCGTACATGCAGTGCCACTTTTCAATAAAGTTCCCGCCCTACCGGGAGCTAGAAACTTTAGCTTCATTTTAACAATGGAGCTCGATGACCATGAATATCTATAGACGGTGATTTGTACTAATAATTAGCCCTAAATTTGGTCGACTTATAATTAGCCCTAAATATGGCATGTTATATATCATACGTTCGGAAATGATGAAAAAGGAAAGAATAGCCTATACGAGGTTTTATACATTTTATACATATTACGTTCGAGAAAATCAATTTTTTTTATTTAAAAACTTGGGGAAAGGTAAAATGTGCAGAAAAAGGGGTAAAAATAGATGACTGCAGGATCTTCTACTTGCCTTAACCTACTCGGGGGGGGCGGGGGGTTAATTTCATTTTAATAAATGTATAAATGTATTTCTGCTTCACTGCTAAAACTCCTCCTTGGAATGTTTACAAGATTTTATTAGTTTTATAATGTCCGTTCGTCCGCTTCATAATTTCTACATTTTCTGAGGTAGAAGGGTAAATTCGGAATGTAGCCTACTTCACTATTTAGTCTGGTTTCAGAAAGGACAAAATTTCAGGCGTGAAATTCAGTATCCAGATTGCTCTAGGCAAGATCTGCATTACTATGAAGTTTAGGACCAATTGTTCCAGTGGGCTCGGTGTTGCGGGGTGGCAGTCACTTGGTCTTTAGAACTATGGCAACATATGGCATGTGACATGTCATTCCATCGGACATGATGAGAAAGGAAGGAAGATACGAGCTTTTATACATTTCCTACATACTACTTGCGAGAAAATCAATTTTTTGATTAAAAAACTCGGGGGAGGGGGAGGTAAAAAGTGCAGATAAAGGGGTAGAGATAGATGACCGCAGGAACTGTTACTTGCCTACCC